>CM053750.1:46426778-46514319 GCA_028658305.1 Pachyuromys duprasi
AGCTTCAGAGCATCACAGCAAATCTAACAGTTCCTGCCTGTTTAAGTGGGTTTGATGCGTATTCAGGACTATTCCTCCTTAGGAGCCTCCCACAGTGCTGGTGTCCCCACAGGAAGGTGGTGGCAGAACAGCACTCAGGGACCACCAGGCAGGGGCTGTCCTTCACAGGCAGTGTGGAAAGGCTTGTGGCCAAAGGCTCTGGGACACTTACTGACCTCCTAAATCCAAGTTCACAGGTTCTGATCAAAATTAAAAGAGCCAAAACTACTAAACTTTCATCCCTCCCCAATGTTCAGCCAAATGTTAGAAAATCACATTTAAAATATATATCTCCAGAAACAAGAGTTGTGAAAAACAGGCTCACAAGAAGCAAATGTCCTTCATATGTTCCTACAGAGCACTGCCTCTGCTGTGGGGTGGCTTTACCTGCAGAATCACATCACCCACAGTGGCCCAGTGCACTCACACCTAGCCCAGCAGCCTTGGCTTCAGTTCTTAAAAGCTCCACTTTTACTGGCTTTAGCAATGAACTCCTTTAGCAGGGGGCCATCCATTTGCCAGAACGCCGCAGTCTGGGTAACTTCTGTCAAATGATTGATGCAAAACTTAAAGCAGAATTCTTCTAAATCCTCTGCGTCGTATCTGACTGCAGCCGAGAACAGGGAAAAAGCGTTCTCCACAGTAATTCCTCGCTTGATGATGTGCTGACAAAGCCTCTTCAGTCTGTTTTCACAGTACGAAGTCGCCAAGTCCAGAAGGCCTGTGGCGTCCTGAGGCGGCAGGTCCACGGTGTCTGTGTAGAGGTACTGGAGAAAGGCACGGTACACCGGGTAAGAAAACTGGTCTATCTCGATCACCTCCTTCATGTCCTCATTCCAATAGGACTGAAACATGGACCGAAAGTGCTCACATCTGATTTTCAAAACAGCTTTATGGACATGAATATATTTCCCATCAATTCGAAACTTCAGATCAGCAGTTTCTGGACTATCAAATTCTTTCTTCAGTGACTGTGCAACTGTTAAAAAGTCTTCATGCTCCACAGATAGGAGGCGCCATGAGACAGCAGGGGTGCCAAAGCAGGCAAACACATCATCGGTGCAGGAGAAGTGGGTGAGGTGAGGAAGGGTCACCGACTGGCCCCGGCACTGGCCCCACATGTACACATGCCCGCCCTGGGTCTTCGCAGCAGATGTGTGAGTGGAGTGACACGCTGCAATCTCTACGACCCTTTCTTTTTCCACCATGATTTGTGCTGGGCTTAGCAGGTTATTTTTACTTCCATTTCCCAGCTGCCCATATGTGTTAGCTCCCCAGGCATAGAGCATACCCTCATCGGTTAATGCTAGTGTATGTGCATAGCCGCAGACAATCTGGTTCACACACACACTGTGCAGGGCCGCCACTCTCACTGGGGTCAACTGGTTGCCATTGTTTCCCAAGCCCAGCTGTCCATTGCCATTGTAGCCCCAGCCATACACCTCACCACTGTCCAGAACAGCCATGGATGAGGTCTGACCACAGGCGATGCTGACCACTCTCTTGGTGTGTAAGCAGTTGGTAACCTTCGGAGGAGTCGGCTGGTTGGCTGTCGACCCAGACCCCACCTGGCCACAGTTGTTATAGCCCCACGCAAACAGCTCTCCATCAGCTGCTAAAGCCATTGAATGATGTGAACCACAAGCTACCTCAACCACCTGCTTGATCAAGAGATTGGTACAGACTTGGACAGGAGCAATGCCTTGGTTGGTAGTCCCATTCCCCAGCTGGCTGTATCCATTATGGCCCCAGGCATAGACGACTCCGTCTTCAGTGCTGAGGAGGACATGGGGGCCATTCCCGTAACTAAGGCTTTTGATCTTTTTTCCACACAAAGCTTCCAGTTTCTTGGGCACCAGAGTGTTCTGGTTATCTCCTGTTCCTAGACAGTTACTGTAGTTCAGTCCAAACACGAAGACCTCATCATTGTCAGTGACATAGATCGCCTCATTGGCCGAGGTCCCCAAAACACACGCTTTCCTTATAGATGCAGTTTCCTGGGGCGAGAGCAGCGTGAAGATTGGCCACTTTCCTACATCCACCATGACTCTAGCTTTGGGTGAGTCCTATAAATAAACTAGCATCTCAGTAGTGAAATGGATCACTCGCTTCTCCAGTGTGCCAAATCCTTCCCTAATCTTCAAAACCAGGCTGTTTCAACTTTTAGGAGAGCCGGACCGCGAGGGCTGCTCCCCGGGAGGGCGGCGCCCACCAAGAACTTTAAATACTGAAAGTCCGCCCCCAATGATGTACATCCTCCAATAAGGCCACACCTCCTACACCTCCCCATACAACGCCACCAACTGTGAACCAAGTATTCAAATGCCTGAGGTGATGGGGAGCATTTTTTTATTCAAAGCACCACAGGACTCAGTGGGTACTGAATAGGTAAGTGAGGAACAGGAAACACTTCCATTGAGAATCCTTCTTCTGTTATACATCTTTTTCTATAAATAGTGCCCCAGGGTTGTAACAACTGCACTGAAAGCTGGTGGTTAACAATTTGAAAAAGAAAACTGTACATTTTAAAAATCACTAAGATCAATTGAATATTATGTAAGCTTGTGGAATTTTGCAGGTATTAATCTATTTGGTTCTTAAAGTGGTCTAAAAAAACTGGTTATGGGATTGCTTAGTTTATATATGACAAAGCAGAGGCAGGAATAAGTCAGACAAAACTTTCTCTAGGATATTTACTGTAACCATTATGACGGAAATGATGAGAAACTGTTGGTTTTAGCTAGAATGAGTATAAGCTGTCCTCTGAGACTATTCATGGAAAACTGAGCCATTAGATCCACTTTTGAAAGATCCACTTTTGAAAGTGGATCTTCAAAGATCCACTTTTGAAGATCTCACATGGGCTTCTGCAGTAAAGAAATCACCTTTTTACTACACAAGTCTATTGATCCAAGCAGCACTTTTGAAGCTATACAACTGGAACAAATGAAAGGCAAACTGGAAGGAGACAGAAATTCTTGATTCAGTTTGCCTATGATGGTTGGATAAGTCTGTACGAGTCATATAGCTCAGAGATAATGAAGGAGTTTAAAGACTACTGGTAGTGACTGAGTTACATAAGCCAGGAGGTGGGCATCCAAATCCCCTCTTTCACCATCAGACCTACATGTAATAAAACCCAAGCAATGACTAGAATAGGACAAACACAGATCACTTACCAGCTCTTACCTCAGGAACCATTCTAAGGCCTGGAAAAGTATGAAACAGTAATAAACACTTTACATATTTATTTTATCAGAACATATTACTTAACAAATAATCTCTTGAGCACTAGCAGGCATTATCTTTGGCTTTGGTGCCATTTTGGCAGGATTTAACTATTTATTACAATCCATAAATTTGCTGCTATGTAACAGCATGACAGCAGTGGTGTGCAATCAAGGTGCACAAAAACAGATTTGAAAGACAACTAACAAGAAAGACTCATTTAACCTGGGCGCTTTGTCTGCTCACCATCCTTTCCCCTTTGCTGTAGCTTTCATGACATCTCCTTTAGCCATGATCTTAACTATCTACTGCTCTCTTGTGGAAGAGTACCAAGGAATCTGCGAACTGCCCACTGCCTAGCATCCCCCACAGTGCTCATTTACTTAGTCTCTTCTAGATGATACTGACCTGCTTCAGCTTTCTCAAATCCCTCTCAGAAGACATTCCCTGGGCTTCACAGCTCTGAGCACTATAGCTTTTGCTGGCCTTTTTCTTCATTAAAATATTTTAAATTATATCTTACAAAGGCACTGATATGTGACAGATATCACTTATTAAACATTTTCTTTAACCTAAAAATCAAGCAAATCTTCTTCACGAGTCCCAACATAGCCAGCCCTAGGCAGTGTGTCTTTGAGCTAGAGGGCCTGATCCATGCTGAAGGTGCCACTGTCTGTTCTTGCGTTGTCTGCCTTCCTCTCCCCAGGCTCTCAATCTTATGATGTCAGGAGAGCTACTGCCCTCTTCACTCTATGTCCTCAGCCACACTGAAAGGCTTTGATAAATATTTGTGGATTTCTTTGCTTTGTTTTTTTGAGCATCTTTCCTTGACCTCCCTGATTATTCCATGCAACTTCCCATTCCCATTTTTGCTGCCCCTTCCTCAATCTTCTCCTTTAAGTAGAGCCTGGGTCCAGAGTTGCAAGCTCACGTACACTCAGTTTCTTATGGTTTTCTGAATGGTATCATCATCTCCATATACACAAAAGAAACTCACTGACATCTCTTTGCATTAATTTCCTATTTAAAAACACTCAGGTGCCTATTGAACAAAAGATGAATTCCAAACTACTTAAGTAGCATCATAACTTCAGCTTTAAAGTCTAGATCTGCTTTAATACTTCCAACAGACTCTGGAGTACTGCCATGCCCTCATTTTGATGGTCTCTAAATACATATACTGTGTGTTTTTCTCTTGTCTTTGTTCAAACTGCCCCTTCTGCCTAGAAGTCTCTGCCTGGGTTCCCATAAGCATATAAATGTCCTTCTCAAGGCCTGGGTGGAATATCCGACCCTAACATGTAACATTTAGATACAGAATAGCTGTCCCCTCCCAAGTATGAACATAGTGTGCTACCTTGAGGAAAAAAGTATTAAGCTACACTTAAAAACAACAACACCAAAAATGAAAGTGACATAAAAATCATTCAGCTTCTGCCATGATAGCATCTTTTATGACAAGACATGGAAATATTAATGACTTTTTAAAAAAAAAGATTAAAAATAGAAACCAAACAGCAACAGCCAATTTAAGAGAAATCTATTTAACTACTACAGTTCAGGGCTTATCTAGTTATTAGCATGACAAACTCAGGCCAGATTGATTTCAACTTAGATAAATATTTCCATTTCAGAGTTTTTATCTAATAAAGTAAAATAAATTAATCAGAAACATCTGCCTTGTCTCTAGAAATGCCTTGATCACTAAAACAGCTTTAGTGAAAAAAAAGTGAATACTAGCTGTATTATCCTCCTGTTAGGAAACATGGAAAGGTTAGCTACAAAAAGAATCATGTGAGGAAGGACAGGTCAAGTGCCATGACAATGCAAACATGTAAAAACTCAGAGATGACCACCACAGATAGAAACAAGAGGGACATTACATCTCCCGATTCTAAAAGTTATATATGCTTAGATTTTAAAAAGAATGAATGTGTCCTGTGAAAAGTTGTCATAGTACAAGAAAGCCAAGCAAGAATATAAATAACTAGCCAGAGAAATGAGTATTTCATATTTTACTGTAAAAATGGTATTTTGATTATTATTTTGACTTCTGTATGTATTGTCGTATGAAATACATGCATAAAGTGATACATTCTTAATGAATATTTCTAAGTTAAATATACTGAGTATTTTTGAATTTTTAGTTTAGCTTATATTGGAGACTAAAGATCTTGATTAAATTTTTCACAGATATCTTCAAAGTTTCATTTTTCCACCTAAAATTTGAACTTTTATTAATTTGAAAACCCAATGATGTACTTTTCCATAAATTACATTTATGGTTTATCTTATATATATTTGAGTTCATAATCTCTTACATAGTTTTATATTATATTTTATAACAGGTTTTAAATAAGAAGTAAATAAGACACCTATGCATTTGTTTCTTTCTTTAAAATTGGTCAATCTTTCCATTCAGACTCATTCTGCAGTCATGTCCATATATTTCACCAAATTTTGTTCTAAAATTGAGGTAACTAGATATGCAAATTAACATAAATGCAAATTAAATTTAGATGGGCTTTTCAATGCCAGTAGTGCCAGTAATTCTAGCTTCTCAGAGACTAGGGGAGGCAGATGTCAAGCTGGGGGCCTCCCTGGGCTGCAGAGTGAGACCGTGGCCTGGAAACCAGGAAAGGATGATTGTCACATCCTCATCGGTGGCACTGGTCCTCTCACTCAGGTTTTCCCACACTGATTTTGTCTTGTGTATCTATTTAGTAAATTTTTGTTCTTTTCTTCATAGATATCATTGGAGTTTCTGCTAAATTTACTCATATGTTTCTAAATGGAAATGAAAAATTTTGGTGTCATTTATTTGTATAGTTTTACTTTATTTCAGGTATGTTCCAGGTACTTGTTTTCTTTTAAGAAAAAAAAATAATTTAAACACTGTATTGTCTAGGCTAGCTTCAAAATCATGATCCTTCTTTCAGGAACACCAGAAAAAAATACCAAATATTTGTTAACATCTCCTTTTTGCCCAATTGTTTTACAAATGAGCATTTGCCTGTTGAAAAGATTCGGATGTGGTAACCTTTTCATCTTCAGGCAGGGCTATAGGTTGGATCTCAAGTGTACCCCCAAAGGCCAGTGATGGTACAAGAAGGTAGATGGCACTAAACCTTTGGGGGGGGCGGTTAAAGCTACTGAATAGCAGATGGGTTATTGGAGATGTGCCATGATCCACTTCTACCTGTCTCTTTACTTCCTGGACAACATGATCTGGAGGATTACCTTTGCCTTTTTCATATGCTGTCTCATGGAAGGTCCAAGAGCAACATGACAAAGCAACCACAGACTAAAACCTTAGAAACCATGAGCCAAAGTAATCCTTGTTCTTTTATAAAATAGCTTGTTTTGAGTATTTTGTTGTAGCAGCAGAAAGCTTACCTACACCAGTATCATCACAATAAATTCCCTCTGAGCAAGAGCTTAGACATCCTGAGGAGACTGGCCCTTGTGGCTGGGACACTCCTATACCTTCTTAAGCACCCAACACAAATTTTAGCTTCACATTAAAACATGGAATGCATTTCTGGAACTAACACTCTGTATGCCCAAGTTAACCTTGAACTTATTTGATCCATGAATTAAAATTACTGTCATCATTCTCAGGAGGACAATATTTGATTGGAAAGGTATAGTGTGATTGCAGCGTTCTTTTTGCCACATGAGACAGTTTATGAGTTCTATTTACTGGTCAAACAAACAAAAATATATTCTTAGTTATTTTATAGGATTAAGCCACAGTGGAGGCCCCTGGTTTATAGAAACAGGATCGTAATTGAGAAGTCTAAATATACAGAGTTGTCATTTTTTAAAATCAGCATAAATAATCCAACTAAGCAATGGCACCTAGCTCAACTTTATAATAAGGAAGACTCTTTCAATGAAAATAAAATTTCATCCCACTGGCAAAATTATACTATCTAATTTGTTGAATGAATCGGCATTGAAGTTTGTCAGTGTTCAATGAGAAGAATTCTTCTATTTATAATAACAAATTAAATTTGTTTGTTTTCTGCTTCTAATTGTGTTCAGCTTATAATTTGGGTTTCTATATCTTAAGAACACTATTTTTCTTCCACAGGAGGGAGGCAACCAATAACTCTAACCAGCTGTGAAGCCTATGAACCACAACAATGACCAGCATGGAAGAGATACCTAATGGTGCAGTAGCAGCACTCATACCCAGACATTCGCTAAGAGCTGTCTTGAGACCTTCTCAACATGCCTGGGAGCACATGCCTGGTACTGGAAACCTAGCCAAGCCAACTTGTACTGGAAACCTAGCCAAGCCAACTTCCCACAGCTAGTGAAATCATGTACCCCAGGGAAAAATCTACTACTATCACTTCACTAAGGCAACAGAATTCCTAACTGCATGGTAGATTCTTATTCTTCTACCCACAGAGAAGTGCAGTTCTTGCCACTCGTGAAAGAAACTTCTCTTTGCAACACACAACTGGTCAAAACTCAAGAGAAAAACAGGCAATGAGGGGTCCAGCCCCAATGGCTACATCTGTAACACAATTTCTCCAACTAAGTCTCAGGGAACATTGTGTAATATGGGGCAGAAAGACTGTAAAAGGAAGAAGACCAGAAAATTTTCTGTGACACTGTGTCACCTGGAAAAAACAGGGAAGCTGCACCCCAACAACATGGCTGCCTAAATAAGACCAGATCAAGGACAGCAAGAGGCATGCTAATGTGGAGGGAGAGAATCTCATATGGCTCCACCCCTAGACAAAGACTCGCCATTGGCTTAGAAATGCTGAGAGCGGTGAAATTAGTCTTCCTCGGGATGACTTTCCTAACTGGTTATTCAGTACCACGTGTCTCTAAAATCATATGCCTAAAAGCAATGCAGATTATATTTATGTGTTTCAAATTTAGATATTTAAAAGAGGCCATGAATTTGAGTAACAGCAGGGTGGGGAATGAGAGAAATTGGAAGGAGGAACGAGAAGGAAAAATGATGTAATTGTATTGTAATTAAAATAATAAGAGTAATGTTTTAGGTTCTAAGGAGAAAGGGAAGGCTAGAGGAAGGTAGGGGGAAAGGCGAGAGGGAGGACTGGTGAGGAGAGGAGGGAGGGAAGCTTCGATCAGGATGTAAGATGAATTAATTAAAAAGATCAAACTAGAACAACAGTAACTACAAAGAATCAGGCTTTAATAGGATTTGGGGGCTTAAAGACCTAACACTTATTTCAGAAACAGAAAAGCTGCAGTGATGTGAATCCATGACCATTTGACAGAAAAATTACATTTATAAAAAGATGTTTTCAAAGAATCTATTATATTAATGAAACTTTGAAGTTCTTTAAAGAAATGAATAACATCTATCTATCCAATATGTTTAGTGGGTTGAAGACAGTCACCAGTTTTAACATTTCTTAATCTACGGAACCATGAAGAACTAAATTAATATTATTAAGTACCTCTGCTATAGATTGTGGAAAGCACCCTCAGTTTTCAGTACTAACTCTTATCTAATTACTGTTTTTTTTCAGTAATAGTTTATATACAACAACAATTTACTCTGAAATGTTGATTTAGTTTGAGACACAATTCATTTTTCATTAAGAAAAGAGTAGGAAAAGGAGCCCACAACTGACACTGGCCGAATGGTCAGGAACAAGAGGCTGGACAACTCAGAGACATGGGAAAGAACCAAACAAGACTGGCCAAAAAAAAAAAAAGTCAATGAAATGATTCCTAATGACATCCTGCTATACTCATAGACTAGAGCCTAGCCCAATTGTCATTAGAGAGTATTCACCTAGCTACTGGTAGGAGCAGATAAAGAAACTCACAGCCAAACATTAGGAGGAGCTAAGGGAACCCCACAAAAGAGGCAGAGGAAGGATTGTAGGAGGCAGAAAGGTGGAGGACACTACAAGAACACCGCCCACAGAATCAACTAACCACGGCTCACAGGGGCTCACCAAGACTAAAAAGACAATCCCAGAGCCAATATAGGTCTGAGTTATGTCCTCTGAATATAAGTTATGGTTGCGCAGCTTGGTGTTCTTGTGGGGCTCCTATTGGTGGGATTTGGGGTTGTCTCTGATTCTTTTGCCTGTTCTTGGAACCCTTTTCCTTCTACTGGAGTGCCTCATCCTGCCTTCACGTGAGGGCATATGCCTAGTCCTATTGTAATTTGATATGCTATGTTTGGATGATATCCACAGGAGACCTGTTTTCCATGAAAAAAAGGGGGTGGATGTGGGAGACAGGGAAGGGGTGCTTGGAGTAGTGGAGAGTGGGGAAAGTGCAGCTGCAGTCAGGAGGTAACGTCTGAGAGAATAATAAATTTAAAAAGAAGGAAAAAAAAAGAATAGGCATAGCACGTCAAATACCAGAATAAAAAACAGTTATAGCATAGCAAAAAAAATTTAACTCTACTGTTGAGAAAGAGAATGGGGGGTGAATAAACCATCTTTTTATTCTGGACATTAATCTAAATGGAAACTGGGTACCACCAAGAATCATGTTCCTCTTCTAGGCATTCATAGAGTAGGCCTAAGCTCACACAAGTAGCCCAAGAAGTTGCTTGGAAACATTAGTATTCACACACGTACATTTTAGGCCAGAAACTCTAAGGTCTAGATCACTTCTAGCAATATTACAGTTATCTGTAGTTTCTCTCTGAAAGAGTTCTGTGGAGGGAGCTGAGAGAAAGGGGGAAGATGATAAAAAGGAAGTCAGGGTTCTTTACAACCCCTGGCCTTCCTGGCTCCTCTTGGATACAGAGGCTTTCTACTGTTGTCCTAGGTGAGGTGGAGCCGACGAGAAGATGACAGCCCTAGCCTGAGAATTAGTGTGTAATATGACATGGATACCCTGGCCCTGTGGCTTCAGAGAGGACAAAGCTGAAGCAGACTGCAAGCAAAGAGGAAGCCAAGCCTGGAGAGGTCTGCGACATTGTGCCTGCACACATAGAAGGAGCAGGTTCCACTCTTTGGAGAGCTGAGTGTGTCCAGAGCCTGGGTTTCCTCGCAGAATGCTGGACTCATACAGCACAGGCAGGGAGAAGCAGGGAAGAAATGTCTAATTTAATTCGGTATTACTTCCAAAGACTGGACTTGCATGCAACATAACTGAATAATCTTAAGGGGGAAAAAATAATCGAAGTTTGCCATCAGAAGAACTGGGAGTTTTTGAGTTCAGTTAAGTTCTTCTACAAATAGGAAAATGGAGGTGTTTTCTGTGATGAGAATTTGGGCCATGAAAACACTGGAGGAATGCTAAGAAAGTGCTTTCTTTACAAGAAATTTGGCATATGCCCTTCCTAGTTTATCAAAGCCACATTGGCACCCTCAAAAGTCTCCTTCACTCTCTCCTTTAACAAATATTTGTGGAGCAATCATCAGATTTAGTAGTTTTTAATCTCGAAAATTAGTTAAATGAGATTAGCAAAATAAATAAATAGTAGGTGGTGTAAGTCCTACAGAGTAGGTATGTCAGAGCACATAGGAAAGTATATTAAGTATTTAGCGGAGTGCCATTCAGAGACAACTTCTTTTCTCATTTGAATATGGTTTGAAATTATCTTGTGTCAGAGTCCCATTCTTCCATGTGATGGGGTTACCATAGTTTGGTCTATGAGGTATTTTAGGTTACTGGGGAATATGCCCTCAGCAAAGATTGGGGAGCTCTCCTTGTCTGGCTTCCTGTTTGGTGATGAGTTTTCCATCTCTCACAAGTTTCTAGTATCCTCTGTGAGACCTTCATCAGAACAGAGCTGCAACTGGCACCACATGCTTGAATCTCCAGAGTGATGAACTGCTAAGCCTCCTTTTTTAAAAAGAACAAAACTTAACCTCAGTCAGTTAATTTGTTATAGTAAATAAAAATATACCGATAGAGCACCCCACAGGATGTGCTGTCGAAGGACAAGAAAAACGGACAAAGAGAAGAAGACAAGGATGGCCAGAGTTGGCTGATGAGCTGGTCAGGAGACCCAGGAGATGGGACGGTTGGACTTGAGTGTATGGGGCATGAGCTCATTGAAAATAAAGACATGAACAGAACCCCAAAACAAAAACAGCGACTCCCTCAGATATGATGAAATTATACCACAAGAGGACATGGGAGAAAGCTACAAGGCATTGAGTAGATAAACAGAGCCCAGATCACCTTTACAAATCAGACTGAAGAGTTTAGACCTTCCATAGGGAGGAGACAGACGTAAATACCTTTCAGTGAGCAGAATGAGTTAGTGTGTTCTAAAAGAAACATAAGGGTTGAAGACAGCAAGGAAAAAAGCCATTTTCCTTGTGCTTTCAGATTGACTATGTTCCTTCTGTTCATTTCATCCTATCCCATTTTGTTTGTTTTTATTTTCATCTTATTATTATTACTATTATTTTTATATGTCATTTGTATTATATGAGAAAGAGAAAGAGAGGGTGGATTTGGGTGGATGGGGAGTTGAGGGAGGGGAGCTCTAATTCAGACAGTATTATGTTGGGGGAAAAATCTATTTTAAAAAAGATGGCAGGGATATGGGTTCCCTAGTAAGGGGAGCAGGGGCTGTCTATGACATGGACTCTGTTACCTCTCTTTGATCACTTCCTCTGTGCCAGGCAGCCTTGCCAGGCCACAGAGGAAGAGAACGTAGGCAGTCCAGATGAGACCTGATAGGCTAGGTTCAGTTGGTAGGAGAGGAGGGCTCTCCCTTTCCGAGGATAAGTGGAGGGGAGAAAAGGAAGGGTGGCTTGGACAGAAAGGAGATGAAGGAGAGGTCTACGATGGGAATGTAAAGTGAATAAATTTAAAACAATAAATTTAAAATTTAAAAAGATGGCAGGGTAGATTACTAAAGGGGGAGGGGTGCCTTCAAGTGGAGTCTCCCAGTAGTGTGGACAGACTAAGCTCCAATCCAGACCCAAGCAAGTGGGCATCTACAGCCAGAGTAGAGAGGATTTAAATCATTGGAGTGGTAGCTCTGTTGAAACCGACTGTGCAGGAATCTTGTGGAAGGCAGGCCAGGGGAAGAGACGCCACCTGGAAGATGTTCCCAGGTTAAAAAAAAATTGGATGAGATCTGACAGACCATCAGATGCTAAGGTAGAAGGTTTTGGTTAAGCTGGCAGAGAATATTTATTGCTAAAACCGAGCAAAAAATAATCTGTCCTATGAAGACAGATAATAGGAGCCCAGGGTCAGATGGCAGTTCAGAAAGGCTTACTGGGAGTTTGGTAACAGACACTGTTGTTCAGCAGGTTCATGGTCAATGGTGTCTTCCTGCTATGGAGCAGGAAAGCACCTTGGAGACCAGCACTGTGGACAGTCTCTTCGTGTTTGCTCAGTTCTCTTCTTTCGCTTATTTTGAGAGAACTCCTGTGTAGATAGACCTGGTTATTTTCCTCTGAAGACGGTGACTTTAAAAAAGAATGCTCAGTTGATTTCTATTTATATTGCTGATACTATTCAAGGCTTGTGCTTGGTTTTGTTTTGTGTTTTAGTGTCCAACTTTATTAAGAGTTACAGCCTGCTTCTCAACCTTGGGAGACTTTTCTAATTCTTAACTTTGGCTTTCTTGTTTTCCAGGGAAGGGATCCCAAATATTGGGAACACGGTGGACAAAAGTGTCTAGCCTCTAAAACAGAACTCAGGAGGAAATTTGCCAACAACATTGGTGAAAAGCCTGTGCTGTTTCCACATGTCATAAACAAACCCCTCTTCACTGTGGTGAGCTTCAAGGTGCCTGCAGCTGCCGAGGCTGTGGGGGCTTTTTTTTTTCCTTTGCATCTCTTGTCCTTGGAAAATCTATCATCTCAGCCAAAAGGAAAGCAGATAAGATTAGAAAAGTGCTTTTTTCCCCCACACACCCAAAAGAAAAAAGAAGTAGTAAATGGAGCAAGAGGTATTTTCCTGTCTTGCTTGACACAAAATTCAAAGAAAACGTCTTCATTTCTCTTAAATGCGACAGAAGCCCCATTAATTTTTAGGGATCTTCTAAATCAGAATTTTAAATAACTGAGTAGCAGGGTCAAGGTGGACCTTTGCACTTTCAGTTAAACGAGCAGCTCGCAAAGCCGTCTCAAAGCAACAAAAGCAAGGGAAAGCTTAAGGCTTCAACCATTATAGGGCAATTTAAAAAGAACTTTATATGCAAATTTTGTTCCTGAACATCAAATATGCTCATAAATTAGCCATTTATTAAAGCATCTACTTGACATAGGGGTTCACATTCCTCTCTGTCTACAACTGTCAGGGTGTACAAAATGAACCTTAAAGTAAATAAATCAAAAAATTCAATATCTACAACCAAATTTTTCCTTGTCACAGTGATATCCAGATTTTACCTTCTAGAGAAACTGCCGTCATTGCAAACGTGGACTATACGAAAATCGGCAAAGCCTGGCAAGTAAATGAGAATATAGGCTTTACCATAGGGCCCTACAGTGGTCCTCAGCCCATCTGCAGCGAGGCGTGGATTACTAAAAAGAATAAATATAACACAAACGCAAGCTGCTGCTATGATTGAAAACAAAGACTCATTTGTTATGTCCATTGTGTTGGACATGTGCTAACTAATAACTGTGGTTCTTATTGATCTGTTGGTGGATGAAACATGTCAGGCCAAATGGGCTGTGGAGGAAGATTATCTGGTCCGAGTATCTACCAACAATTGGAAGCAAGTAGCATGGTAGGTTCCAAGGAAAACCTTGAAAAATCTTTGTCCTAAAAACTGTATTTGCTGCATATGATAAAAGAGTGAGTATTATCTTATATGGATAATATATTATTTAATTAAAGATTGCTGGAAGATTTTTAATCTGGATTTCAGAGTAGGCCATAAATCCAAGCATGAGGATCCTGATGGGAGAGAGATATGGAAGACTGCCAAAGCCAAGAGCAGCAGGCAGGAAGACCACAGAGACAGACTAAAGCAAACCACAGACCTTCCCTGAGCCTTTGCCTCCAAGGGGAACACTCCTGCACACACCTTGATTTCTGACTTCTAGGCTTCAGAACTGCCAAAATATAAGTTTGTCTTGATTTAATCTACCCAGTTTCAGGTCACCTGTTACAGCAGCTGTGGAAAACACCTTTTTTTTCTCTTTTTGGTCATATAGGAAAAGGCCAGTGTCTCAAGTCACACACAGTTGCTGGTGATGGAAAGTGGCACAACATTATTGCTTTCCTAGTGTGATAGCCTCAGCACCGTAAGCCACACTCCATCCGGTTCCTGTGGCTATCAGGGGTTGTTTTGTTTGTTTGCTTTTGGTTTGTTAGTTGGTTTGTTTTTGCCACTGGGAAAAAGAGGAAAATTCCCTTTTGGCTTACGGTTTAGGAAGCTTCAGCCCCGGGCTGACTCAGGGGCCTGTAATGAGAAAGAACATCTTGGTGATGAGTGTCTGGTACACAGCAAGATGTTTCACTTCACAGAGCTTAAGAAGCAGAGAGACACGAAGGGACAAGGGTGCTTCTGTTGACTTCCACTCCAGCAGGGTCTCATTCAGCAAAGTTTCAGTCACCTCCTGAAACAGTACCATCAGCTGAGGACCAAGCATTCCGTACCTGTGTCTAAAGTGAGGAGGGTATTTCACATTCAAACAATAGCACTGATCTCATCCTAACTTGCCTTTCTGACATGTTCGGCACTATCAGCCTTTCCCACCTCTCTCAGATCCAATGACATTGAGCTCCTCACATGTTCCTTTATCTCTGACCTCTTTCTGCCTCTCTTTATTTCTGTTTGCTTCTCCTTTTGTTTCCATGGTGATCTAATATTGTTTGCCCCCAAGCCTGCATTCTGCTTCATTTTTCTGTTCTTAGCATTTCCCTGAGGAACCTCATTGCTTATCTGATATGAAAAGTCTCGAAGACTGCCTGTAACTCTCAGTTGTGTTGCTACAGAAACTGATATGCCATTACTTTCCCCTTTGAGTTTGCTTTTCCTCTTTCCTTCCCTGCTTCAGTTACCTACACCCACTCCTGAAACTCCAAAGCCATCACCCCTTAGCATCTGCAAACTATTTCCAGTGCCTTTGCCTTTCTTCCCATAAGCCACCTCTTCAATATAAAATTTTATTAATTCTGACACACACACAAAAACTGCAGTAACCTCCATTTATTCTCTCACTTTCTCACTGCATGTGTCTGTCAAATAAACTCCTTATATTAATTTATATTACTACTGGAACACATCACCACAAATTTGTTTGCTTCAGCAATGCATATTTGAGTAAGAAGAGATGGATTAAAAGTCCTCTGCCTTTGCATTCATACCGTCTCCCATCCCCTGACACACTACACTTCAAAGATAAATCTTTTAAATATCACAATGCATGTTTGTTAGATTACATTTCCATCGTTTAGAAATGTGAAAGCAACTCAGTTCTGTCAAGTCTCACTAGGCTAGATTCAAGATGTGCCATGGAACCTTTGGCCCTTTCTGAAGTTCTAAGGAGTAATCCACTCCCGAGACTTCCTGGCTTCCAGAGGTGACCTACATTCCACTCGTGGTCCCTTCTCTATCTCAAGCCAGCAAGATCTGGCTATGTCCTCACTCTGCCCTCCCCAAAGATCTCTCTTCTTCCTTCTCTTTTGTTTTTAATGTTGTTACCTCCTCTTGCATTTTCAAAGCTTTGTTGGGGCTATGTTGCATTTACTCTGATAGAAACGTTAATTTTCATCTGTAATCTTAATTCCCCCTTGCCATGTGACAAACAGTCTTCAGATTAAAGCTTCACAGAGTGACATTTGTGGAAAATTGTTCTGTCTGCCACAGCCTCCTCCAGACTCACTGTTGGGGTTGGCATGTGTGAGTTTACCTGGGCTTTCTGCACACGAAACTTGGTTCTTAGGGATACAGTGGTAAGGTGGTGGCCTCTCAAGAAGTAGGGGCTGGTAGGAGGTGACTGGAAACATCACATTATTAGCACAGACTGGTGTTTGTCTTATTGACAGTTTGGGGTAGTTATGACATGAGGCTACACCATGTATTTTGCCATTTCATGAGGTTGTTTCCCTTCTTGTTTTTTTCTGCCATGTCTTGATGCATCTAAGATCACATCAAGCAAAGCCCATGTACTTAATGGAGTTTGAACATTAAGCCTCCCAAACTTAAGCTAAATCAACGTGTTTTTTTCCTTTTTAAATTTTATATGTATTTATTTTATTTGGGGAGTATAAGTGTATTGCCTACTTGTATGTCTGTGCACCATGTGTGTGTATAGTACCCACAGAGATTATTAGAGGATATCAGATCACATGGAACTGGAGTTATGGACTGTTGTGAGGTATGTTGTGTGTGTGGAGACTCTAACCTGAGTCTTCTTTGATAACAACAAGGACCCTTCTCCACTGAACCATTTATCCAGTTCTTAATAAATATCTTTCCATCTCTCACACATTCTATTTCACTCTGACTTCCCTGCAATTTTTCTCTCTGGTGTTTCTGTTCCTCTTTCTTTATTTGCTTCATAAAAAATCCCTTTTCTTAAAATTCACAAAATATTGTATTTTCTCTTTGTTTTTGAATATCACGTATTTATTTTATGACAATGTAATGCCTGTATGTGATATAACTTGCTCTTATCTACCCCCAACTCCCTTTCACACTCCCCACAGACACCATCCAAAAAGCCCTGTTCCTCCAATCATGTCTTTTCTTTTTCTGTGTTTGAACCACACTGGGTACAGTTGGTGATTCCTGATGGAATGTTGACAGACACTCTTGACTTGGTCTTGTGCAGCTCTTCTTCAGATAACCACAGTTGCAGTGAGTTTGCGAGTGTATCAGCCAGGCCATGTTCAGAAACAGTTTTTCACAGCATTCCTCTCCCTCCCATGGCTCTTACATTCTTTGTCTCCTCTTTTGCAATAGAAGAAGGAAGAGGAGTTGATACAGATGACCTATTGAAGGATGTGTCTCAACAGTCACTTTTACCAGTCATGAGTCTCTGCCTACTGAAGAAAAAGACTAAATCTGTCTAAATGTAAAAGCAGCTTTAATCTATAGGTAAAAGTATAAATATTTAGAAGGTAGTTTGGCAACATTTCCATTTAGAAAAGCAATGACAGCACCTGTTCCCTAAGGCCTATGATCAGCTGTACAGCACCAGACATGAATTCCCTTCTGTAGAGTGAGCCTCCAATCCCTTCAGAAAACTCTTGGTTACTGCCTGTCAAAAGTTGATTCCTGTTGCCATAATAAAACTCTTTGACTAAAAGCAACTTAGGGGAGGAAAGGATTTACTTGGCTTATACTTTCAAATCATAGTTCATTGTTGGAAAAGGTTAAGGTGGGAACTCAAGCAGGATGTAGAAGTAGAAGCAGAAGCTATGAAGGAATGCTGCTTATTGGCTCCCTGGCAGGCTTATACTCAACCAGTTTTCTTACAAAGCCTCCTAGTGCTGGTAAAACTCACAGTGGGCTACAGCCTTCCATATCAATTTACAATGACAACAATCCTCCAATGACATGTTCACAGACAACATGATCTAGGCAATTCCTCAATCAAGGCTTTCCTCTCAGATGACTCCTAGCTATGGCAAGTTGACACCATCAGGACACCCGCATAATCTTCATGTCAGTTTTGTACATCCTGTCTGACAGGTCAGGACAAGACCATTAAATGACAACGCAAGTCCTCACTGTGGCATACTGCAGTGAAGTTTTGGTATTTTAAACACTGAGTTATGTTATGTAAATATGTTTTTGTTTTAATCCTAAGTGTGGGATATGGGACTGCCTTAGTTTATCTACAACAGATAATAGCCTCTTTCAGCTTGGAGAGGGACATGATCTTTGCTAGCTGCAGTTAGTGGAATTCTGAGGACTCTGGGAGAGCATAAATATGAGAGCCCAGAGAGAGGAAGGGGCTTCGAGGAGATGATTGGAAAAGGAAGAGGCTGTTTGTTCCTCTTGCTATGTTTGCCATTTGCTGAACTGCCAGATAGCCTGATGACTGAGATTGGTATTTTCCTAAAGAATATGATGACCATCATTAGCTGAAACCAAGTCTAAAGACATCTACATCCCTTTTTCCTTCTAATATTCTTTCTCTCCTACCTAATATTGGGGAGTTGGAAGGGAAGTAGACACTTAAGGAACCCTAAATAAAACAGAGTTTAAAAAACAGTGCCTACAGCTTACCTACTGTGGGTTACTAGTCAGTGAGTTTCCAGGAGCCCTTAAATACAGGCTTTCATCCTTATTGTTGTTTGCCTACAGTAACTAGATGGTAAGAATCCATTTCTGAAGATACAATGCATTTTGGTTGCAGGACATAAATAAATCAAGCTGAAACTAATCTGAGAACTTCTTCTCTGCTGCCCAAACAATAAAAGTTTCTTCACAGACCACTGGGGGAGAAAAAGCATCAGTGGTCTAATTCAGCTCTGGATCCTAAATTATATCTCTTCTTGTTGAGTTTTCCAAAACATGCCCTCACTTCCATGCAACTGTTTTCTCATATATTGTGCATTCCACCACATTATGGTGCTTTGTTTCTTCATTCTCTGTTATGCATGATAGTGAATATATTGTTCATTCCTGCAATAATCCATCCATCGATCCACTCTGACTACTTGTTCAGTACATACTCCTAAGTACATTTAGGTACCATGAAAAATGTAAAAGATTGAATCTTTTGTCCTCAAAATTATTTTTGAATGAAGTAAGACTATATTATATATAGTTCATATTCCCATTTAAAACATACAAAGGCAGTAATGACCAAGAGAAACTTAAAGGCTGCATGTGGTAGGACATACCTGTAACTTTAGTAGTCCAAGGGTTGAAGCAGAAGGATCGAGACTTAGAGATCAGGCTGAGACACAGAGTTAACTAAGTGGGAGTGTGGAGAACAAGAGAAGACATAAAAGAGAATTCAAAATTTCAGATTCTTCCTTTTTATAACACCCCACTGAAAATGGAATTAATAAAACATAAAAAGGAGAGAAAAAAGAAAGAGATGGAGGAAGGGAACACAGAGGAAGGGCAAAGAAACACAGCTGAGAGCACAGAACATCGTCAAATCATTCCAGGAAGGCATTTAAAGAAGGTTTTGAAAAATTGTGACATTTAAGCTAGTTCTGAGAAAATAAATAAGTAGAAAATGCTAGCTATAATAGAGGTAAAAGGACAGCCTTTGCATTTCCCATACCTAGGAGAAGTTTGCTGAAGGTTGAGTGAGAAGTCAGAGAACCAGGTGAGACGGGAGGGTGACTAATTGCTCACTGTCAATGAAGCCTGTATGTCATAGGCCGGTACAAAGGGTGATGGTTTTTAAAAGTCAGCCCGTCTCACAATGTGTTCTACAGACCATCTCTGTGGTTTGTTACAAAGGGTGGGAGTGGGGTTAGGGGCAAACTCTTAGCCTCTGAAGCTCACCCAGCAAACAGAATCTGCAGGTGGTTAGAGTGTTAGAGTCACAGAAACTGAGAATGTGCAGTCTGACAGGAAAGTTTAATGGTTTAATTGGAACTAATGGGAAGACAGCTGAGCTCTCTGCATTGGTCAGATTCAATCCATAAATATTCACTGAGCAACATAATGTCATACACACTGTTCTGGGCACAGTTTAAATCAGTGGTTCTCAACCTTCCTAATACTTTGACCCTTTAATACAGTCCCTCAATTGTGGTTATCCGCAGCCACAAATTATTTTGTTACCACTTTAAAACTGCCTTTGCTACTGTTATGAATCATAATGTAAATATCTGCTATGCAGGATATGTGATATGTAACCACCAAAGGGGTAGTAACTCACAGGTTGAGAACTGGTGGTTTAAATAGAAAAGAAAAGACCCCTGTGCCCACATTTTATTTTGGTTCTGGTGCTCTCCTTGTGGTCTCAGGTCTTTCTATCTCCCCCAAGGACCATGCATGGAGATGTAGCCTGCACAGACATAGCCCATGGCAGCTCAGTCTCCGAATGGGCTCCCTAAGAAGGGGAACAGGGCTGTCTCTGACATGAACTCAGTGGTTGGTTCTTTGATCACATCCCCCTGAGAAGGTAGGGGCAGCCTTACCAGGCCACAGAGGAAGACAATCCAGATAGTCCTGATAAGACCTGAGATGGAAGGGGAGGAGGACCTCCCCTGGACTGGGGAAGGGCATGGGAGGAGAAGAGGGAGGAAGGGCGGGACTGGGAGGGAATGAAGGAGGGGGCCATAGCTGGAATACAAAGTGAATAAACTGTAATAAATAAAAAAATTTAAAAAGAAATATAAAAAATAATAAACAACTGCAAAATGAAAAATAGAGGCAGCCATTCATTAGGTTAGCTTTAACCTAATTAAAGTATTTTAGTACTGGATAGTTGCTTAAGGCATGGACGGAATTCTTAACCCACTAACAATCTCATATTCCTGCAACTGAATAACGTGATTAAAGTCTCAAAATAAATAGAAAAGAAAATGGTCTTATTTAACAAACTTTCTAAAGGATTAAAGTTTAAGTGCAAAAATTACATAGTTAGCAAGATAAGGTGGGAACTGAGGCTCACTGGCTCTTGCCTAGCATTACTAGACCCTGGGTTCCATCTCCAGCTCAGGAAGAAGAGAATATGAATGACAGGTTCAGCTTGTTTGGTAATAAGGGTCAGGGTTCCGTGATGAGGTGCCATCAAAATATGACCCAATGAGTTCCACACGTGACAAAGGACACAAAAAATACGAGCTTCTGGGGAGCAGAAGTCATGGAAACAAACAAAAAAAAATCAAGAGCAAAAATCTGAGGGTGAGCACAACTCACCTACAGGATACAGTAACAAAGTTCTGTTGAGCTCTGTTAGGAAGTGAAGACCCAAGAGAAACAGGTTGGAAAACTATGTCTGCTTACGGGTTTGACTGAGCTGCTGTCTGGACTGCTACAGTGCAGAATTTTGGGGACACAAGGAGACTGTCAATACTAAAGCCAGGAAAGACTCAGGCCACTGGAACAAGTTAGCTACCTTGGGCCACAATGAAAGAAAAGAAAAATGATATTTTTAACATATGTTAATAAAGCCTTAAATACAATATAGTTTCAATTTTCCAAGATTGCCTATATTTTTGGAAAAAAGGTTGATTGGGTTGGATACAGACAGGAGATAACCTAGTGCTGTCTTATAGGCAAAGATGATGGTTTTGCTGATCCAGGTGATGACAATGGATATAGGGAGAAGTAAAGAGATGGAATATCATCCTTGAAAATAGAACCAACAGCTGGTGCAGTGGCACACACTTATAATCACAACACTCAGGAAGACAGAGGCAGGAGGATCTCTGTAAGTTTAAGGCCAGCCTGGTCTACAAAGTGAGTCCAGGACAGCCAAGGCTACACAGAGAAACCATGTCTTGAAATAAAAAGAGAAAGAAAGAATAAATGAAAGGAAGGAAGGAAAGAAAGAAGAAAGAACGAACGAAAGAAAGAAAGAAAGGAAGAAAGAAAGAAAGAAAGAAAGAAAGAAAGAAAGAAAGAAAGAAAGAAAGAAAGAAAGAAAGAAAGAAAGAAAGAAAGAGAAAATAAGAAAGATTTTGACAGTTAGCTGCAGTAACTGCCAACCTAAGAATGAGAGAAGGGTCAAATCCTGGCTGGCTATGATGTTGCCCTTCCTTGAGTGAATGACAGTCAGAAAATCATGATGCTGAGGGAAAAGAAACACCTTAGGGAGGGTCTCAGACAGGGGTTTGTATATACAGATCTGGAGCTCAGAAGCAAGGCAAGGATAAACCAATAACACTGAAATGGAACTAAGAAATTCCCTAAATCGATTGCAGAACCACAGGGTCTTCTGCTGAGCTCACTCTGCTGCATGTAACCTCAATACACTGCCCTACCATTGTGCTAGCCAACGTTTTTATAGGGTTGAGTCTGAGGAAGGACCTTACCCACCATCATGCTCTCTCTGTGCCAGGGCAGCCACCATGATACTTTTGCCTGGACTGATACATAAATCCACAGAGGAGGACATCAATACAAGGATTTGGTATCTGCCCTGCTGAGCCTTTTCTTTTACAAGTACATCTTTCTCCTTGTCAAGAGGAGAAGGATGGATTGCAGCAAGGGCTCATCTCTCCCTTCAGACTTCAGCCTTAATAATGACCTAACACTACAGCATATTCATGCTGTGGTAGTGTATGCATTTGATGGAACTTCAAGTCATCCCTACCATACTTAGTTTGAAACTAGACAACACAAATAAGTGAGGTGTTTTTTTTTCCTGTTGGCATGGAGACAAAATAAAAGTACATTAACGACTGTATAACTTTTTAGGTTAACCTCATAGCATGGAACCAAAATTAAATCCCATCACCATCTAAACAGCTCGCATTTTAGGTTAATACCTAAAATGATCTTTGAGGACAGTTACTTCATCATCATCATCATCAATCAAGGCTTACTTCTACTTCATCTGTGGACAGAGCATTTGCCAGTTTTCTTTCTCAAGGCCTCTACTGACTATTCTTTTTGTTTCCTTTTCCTGCTGCTACCTTACCAGAATCTAAGACCTTCTGGTACCCTGAGCAAGAATCTATCCCCTCCCTACATGTGCTGCATGGCTTGCATCCCAGTCTGCTCCGATATCTGGACAGAATTCCACACAGCGGAGGAAATCTACTTTTCTTAAGATTCATTAAGACTCAGCTCTCCAAACAAACTTTGAAACTGAAGATTACACAGATGGAATTTTAACTAAAAGACCCTTCTTAGTAGTGAGATCAATTCTGGTGCTAACTCGGATGTTCTGAATTTCCACCTAAACCTCAGAATATGGCTTTTCTAGTGGAATCCAGACAGAGCAATGCCTCCCCTGTGTGGTAGAGTTTGATATTTCACTTTGTAGAAATGGATTTACAAGCAGTACCAATTTGTTTGGTGTTGAGAGATTTGTATTTTTCTGTTTAATAGCACTGGGTTGGGTAAGGAGTGTTGTTGGGTAAGGAGTGAAGCCGGAACAACAACAAAAAATAACAAGATGAGCTAACTGATAATATCCTTGGCAAAAAAAAAAAAAAGCATTGCTTTGAAATGTCAAAAGTTAGTATGGATCTTTTTTAACTATGAAAAATGACTGCACTACATAAAGCTTTTGTTTTTAGGCCACACAATGTCCTTACTGCTCAAGAGGAAGGCAATGACGCATTCATGTCTCTCAAAATAATTGATAAGTTATGTATAAATGATGATAATTAAAATGACACCATGTAAATAGAGTGGGTCCTTCTCATCAGAAAATGATGTATATGCTACTCAAGAGCCAATGTGTTACATCTCAATAGATTTATCACACACAGAATATATTTGAAGGTAAAGTATTATATGACCTCCATCTATCGAGCAGACCAGTTTAGTAGCATACTGTAGAGATGTGACTGTTTTCTCGCAGGGTCTCAGGGCTGACTCGAAGCCGAAGCTTGCTGTCACTTCTCTGAACATGGGAGAGAATCAAACTGTAGGGCCTGTCTCAGATTCCACATTGGAAGCACTGTCTCTGTTAAGTATGAATCACATTTGCACCATCATGAACTTTAAGTAGCATAAGTAGAACCATCTCATGTTGAGTCTTTCTGCACATGCCATGCAGGAAACTGAAGCTGAGCCGTCCCGGGTGAAGACAGCATTGCCTAAGTTTTTCTTGGAGCCAATCAGAAACTATGGCAACCTGGAAGAGCTTTCTTGGGTCTAATTAACCTAAGACATGTGCCATGTGGAAGGAACAAAATGTTGTCGGGGTTCAGGGAAAACACGAAGGCACTGCCTCGGGTCATGTTTCTCTCAGAACCGACTTTCTAGATAAGCAGCACACAGGTGGCCTCTGGAAGCTCCTTGCAAATGCAATGTCTGGGTCAAAGCTCAGACCCACAAACCCAGAGTCTGCAAGCAACAAATACCCACTGCTAGTCACACACTTCAGTGTTGAGGAAACACTGGGTAGGAAATTGAAAAACCCAGGAAAGAATGTGATCATAGAAATCCACCAAGTTAGACACGTGAGTCCTAGACTGAAAGAGACAAGGACAAGCAGGTGATTGTTACACAGTTAACTTCCCAGAGACAGTGTATAACAATCCAGGCCAGTAGAACCAGGGACTTGGGATGATTGATTCACACGGCTAGTCCTAGATAAATCAAAATGGTAGAATTTGTCACAAGAACAGTAAGGATGACCACAGCAGAGACACTAAACACATAGTAACTGCTTGATTGCGGGGCTCACAGTTTCATGTGCAGTATGTAAGGGAATTTGGGGAACATCTGTGGTAATGAAACAGGACTGTAGTGAAATTAACACTGTGGTCCAAAAAGGAACAACTAGGAGGAAGAACTTTATTTACTTGTTTATTTATGTATTTGTTTTTTTGGTTGGTTGTTTGGTATTGGAGATTGAATTCTGGACCTTGGGTCTGCCTGCCAGATACTCTTGCAGAAAACTGCATTCCCATCCCTTTTGATTTTGATACTGAGTCTTGCTAAGTTGTCCAGATTGGCTTTGGACTCACTGTGCAGTTCAGACTGACCTTCAAAATGTCTCAGCCTCCTGAGCGGCTGTAATTATGCTCCCCACCCACCCTTGTACCCTAGAAGTACACAGAATTTTAAACCAGAAACCAGTCTAATTGGCCAAGGTAAACTTGTAGCAGGCATTTATTAAATTGGCAATGCAATTCTTGGACATCAGGGGACACACAACATATATGGAAGACTTTATTAAAATGCAGGATGCTGTATCTACCAATAGTAGCCTTCCAAAGGGGAGTCTTTAATGATCGCCCATTAATATTTTGAGATATATATCTTAAACTATTATATCCAAGCTGTTTGAGACTAGGGTCTCAAAGAAAATTCAAAGAAATACTGCCTCAGTGTCAATGGGTAGAAACTTCTCCCTTACAGCCCTCAGAAGGAGCACTTTGCCCATATCCTGTCCTCCTTCTGGACAACATATGGCCTCCAGAGCCATGATTCAAAACTTCTCCTATTGTCTGAGCCTCCTGGACAGTGGTACTTACATAAGAGAACTAATTCCAGCAACTTTAATCCAGAAAAAGCTGGGTTAAGCCAAACCAACTAGACCATTAGGTACTGATGGATAATGGATAATTTAGTCCATGGAACTGAATGAAACATTCACTTCTAAGAAACAGAGGATAAACAGTGTTTGCCTGGGAGTTTGAATCATGATTGTGAAACTCAATTTGGCTCTGAATTTGAGAAACTTAGAGTCTTAAAAATGCTAATGCTGAAATCAAGCATGCTTGCACCCATATTTGAACGTTTGGTCTTTATTCTCTGCTTAGAGGATTCTTAGCACATGGACAATTTTTTAAGCGACTTGTTTAAATGACAAACTTACCAATTTGCAAGCACCAGCAACAATTTATGCATCTTTACTGCTTAATAACTTCAAAGAGTATTTACATTGTCCCTTTCCATTTAAGGGTGGCTTCTATCAAGAGCATCATTTTGACATTCCCAAAGAGTCTTTCCTGGATTCTAGCTCCCTGAACAGATTTTTTTTAACAAATTCTTATCAAAGTTACATGTTTTTTTTCAATTAAAAATTTTCAAATGTAATAGGTCTACCAAATTAACAATTTTCATTATAAAATCAACGTTCTAAAACAGTTTCTTCAATTTTGAATGCCATATCCTCCTTCCACAGTCAAACACAGCCCGTAGATTTCTTTTCTGAGAGGCCAAGGAGGGTCAACTCAACCCAAATATTTGGTTTATTGGATTTATTGAAATAACATCATTTCTTCTCATCCTGAATCAAGATCGTCAATATGACCAACATGGAAAAGAACTTGTATTCCCATATTCCATTATTCTCAGTGTGAGGCTACGACTAAGGTAAGGGTGACAAAAACCTTGAACATGGACCTCTGGGCACCATGCCCATCACTCATAAACAGGCAGCTGGCCAGGCACTACACAGCACTCAGCTGTATAAGCTATTGCTGTCGTCACTAGAGCTCCACAGAAGGATTTGAAACCTGTTTGATAGAGAGAAAAGTTCCGCAGCCTTCAATCCCCTATTGGAGCAAGGATTTCTATACCCACCCCAGCCCAAAGGAACATAGAACTGCAAGATGCATGCAAGGGGCCAGTGTGGTCAAGGCAAGGAAGGAAGAAATCTGAGACAGCTTGGGAGTGTGGCTGATTCCCAATGGAAAGCTCTGGAAGCTAGTTGTGGTCAGAAAATTCTCACAGGTTGTCCCTGACCAGAGGTCAGCGGAGTCCCTTATTTCATTGTCATGGATGGGCATGGATTATTCAGCTTTCTATCTTTATAAAGAATATATGAGATAATCAACTTTAAAAGAGGTTGTTTTTGTTTGTTTGTTTGTTTGTTTTAATTTTGGCTCAAACTTCCAATCACTGTAAATTGACCCAGGATGCCTGGGGCCTCTAGTGGGGTACTGCATCATGGCAAAGGGAATATGGCCTAGCAAAGTGCATGCCAGACCAGAAATAGAAAGAACTGCTCTCCCACAATTCTTTTTGAAGCATGCCCTCAGAAATCAAGTTTTATCCCACTCTGCGCCAAGCCCCGAAGGTTCCACTACAGCCTGGAGACAGAGCCTTTAGCATGAGGTTTCAACCTCAACTCTAGCAGGCCCTGACTAGTGATGGGGGTTTGCTCACCTCATCCTTGAGTTAAGCAGAGTATTGACAGCCTTTAGTCCCTGTACCCAGAGATTTCCTTTCTTTTTCAGCAGACCTTGCCTGCCCCCCTTTGGCAACTTTGGGCAACTGGCTTAATCAGACTGGAAGATTCCCCAGGACTTTTCTACAAAATATTGTGCATGTAAAGTTCACTAAAAGAGTGGGGATGTGGATCCAAAAAAAAAAAAAATCAGTACAAAGTTGTGAGGGTGATGGGGGGGGGGGGGATGGTTCAGTTAAAGTGCTTATTTAGCAAGCAAGAGGACCTGAGCTTGGATTCCCAACACCAATATAAAAAGCCAGTCTTTCTGGCAAAAGCCTGAAAGGCTAGCATGACAGAAGAGACAGCAGCTCCCTGGCCAGCCAGTCTTGCCAATTGATGAGCTCAGGTTCAGTGAGAGATCTTGTCTCAACAAATAATGTGGAGAACAGTTGAGGAAGACAGTTAGCATCAACCTCTGGCCTCCATACGTGTGCACACATATGCACTCACCCCTCACCACACAAAGACATACACAGACACTAAATACATATTTTTGTAAATCTACAGGAGAGAATGAAAACAAGACAGCATTGGACTGAAAGACACAAATGAGGGAGACGCAGGAGGAAAGAGCAACTATGTCATCCTAAATAAGTCAATCTTTTCTTTTCTTTCTTCTTCTTTTTTCTCTTGCCTAAGTTTTCACTTAAGCTCCCGTCTACAGTTAGCAAGAGGCACTACCTGATGGACGAGAACGGTTGGCTCCAAGAAACATCAACAAAGACTCGGCAGGAAGCAAACACACATTTTTTTTAATACCAATGTGACTGTTTTAAGATGGTTGGACATTTCATCTCATTTTCCCCTCTCTATAACCCAAGTATCAACACTACTACAGCATGTTTAGACCTGAGGAGCTTGCAAACAAGCTGGGCACCGCTGGGACAGGCCGGTGCGCATGCACAGCCCCAGCTGACGGCCTGCACCAGAGCCTTTTAACTCCTGACTCTGACAAAACCTGGTTATGAGCCTTTCTTCGAAGGCCTTCAAAGGCCACAGCTTTTGCAGGCTCCCCTATCCCTTGCCGGGGCCCAGGGCTGACAGTCCATCACCCCATCCTGTCAGTGGCAGTATCGTTCTGTTGCCTGACAGAATTCACGGCTTCAACTATTTTCTTTTCGGGAATACGCGTAATCTGCTGAGGTTTCCAGGATGTATTTGGCTCGAGGTCCCAAGCAACTGTTTGACACACTGCAGAATGTTCTATCGCCCTTCCAGAGAATAAAAAGTGTATTCAGTAAAGACCGTTCCCCTCCCGCTCCGTGCCACCCCAACAGCTGCTTTAGGCAAAATTACAGCCCCTTTTAAAAATATTTTCCATGACAATGTTCTCTTTGAAAAATTACATCTGGTCCTCTGCCAGTTGGAGATTTGATGTAACCAAAGATCTTAATCCAGCCAGAGAACTAAATTCACCGAAAACAGAGGGCAAAGCGGGGGCAAGGGTGCTGTTTGTGTTCCGACAGTGAAATAAAAGCTTACCCTGCGCACATGTGGCCCTGCTCCTACCAGAGCTGCGCAGCTCTCCTTGCAGGATAGGAAATCTGGTTTGAGAAAGAAACGCCTTGCCTTTTGGCCTAACAAGATGGAATCCTTCATTTCCGGGTGTTCTCATGTTTAGCCCCAAAGCAGGATTGGCTGGCAAACAATTGGGCTGGAGGAAGGAGGTGCAAGCTCTCAGAGGAAATGGAGACCATGTGAGGTGCTGGCCTCCATCAGCGAGTTCGCTGTGCGTCATGTTTTGTCTCCATTTGCTCTGAGCTCCAAACTGCTCCAACAAAACAAATTAAAGTTGGGGAGGTTACAAAAAGATAGAAATTCAGATACTGTCTCCAAAATACCAGGTTCTGTTTGGGAATTCTTTTAGTAAAGCTTGAATTTGTATTGAGGCCATTTGAACATTCCAGAATGATACCCGGGTAAAAGCCACAGAGAGGAGTTAAAGAAGGAACACGACGATCCTTGGAAATACAAAAGAGCCAAGCCGTGGCCATGAGTTTGTGCTGTCAAAGAACTAAACTTTCAGAAGCAATATTTTAAAAAGTCTGCACTCTAATGCCTTATTAAAATGTAAAATTTTCCTATTATTTATTTACTTGAAAAATATAGAAGATTTTCAATATATGGTAATAAATTTGTTTAAAATCCTTGGCTTCTGCACCTGTGGTTCCTACTGGCATGTCAGTCACAGGTAGCTCTCCAAACATGAGCAACCAGAGCCGAGTCAGGGGTACCCTAATGACCTCAATAGAGATTTCCAGATTTAATACTGCATGCTCGGTGCATCTATTTTGGTGGTGGCATCCAAAATTGCCTACAAATTCTAACTATTTCCAGGGACAAGAATCATCTAATTGCAAGCTTTATACTATTCCTTTCAGTCTTGAAAAATAATTCTGGGAACAAACAACTGTCTAGCACACTGTGTATTTCATACAAAGGGAAAAAAATGCTTGCTCTGTAGACTTTAACATAAACCCAAATGAGTAAATAAGCGGCCATCAGCTGATGTGCTTTGTATAATAAAGAAATCTTGTTTGGGCAGAAAGAGAGTCACATTGGAATATGAGAGGATCATGAAAAAAATCTTACTTGGTAGAAAGGGCTACTCACAGAGGGTCACATTTAGAATGCCATTTTAATGAAATACTCGGGGTAGGTGGATAGACAAGGGAAGTAATCAGATTAGTGATTGCCCAGAGCTGAGGGGTGAAGTCTGGGGAGATTGGAATGACTATTACTAGATATCCATTCTTTAAAATAATGATCATGTTTCAGAGGCAGGAGCAGAAATAGTTGCCCAACTTTGTAATATTCTGGAAGTCTGTGGAATTGTTCACTTTAATGTAATAATTTCTCTGGCATGTGAACTCATAGCTCAATAAAGCTTCTATGCTCAAACAAACAAACACTCAAACGCCTGAGAATAATACTTATTTTGTCTCTAAAGCAGTGGTCCTCAAAGTAGAACGAGCCTCAGCAACACCTGGAACTGTGCAAATGCAGGCTGCTATACTCTTTTAACTGCTCTGTTTCTCAGTCAGGCATTTCGGGGTGGGACTGAAGCTTTATATACTGAAGGCTGCTACACTTTCCAACTTCTGCCAAACAGCAATCCCCTTCATCCCACCCTGTTTGTTGGGGTTGTGTGGAGGTGTGGGGGTGTATGTGTCTGTGTAAGCATGGATGGAGGCCAGAAGGAACCACTTTCCTTGTGTTTTAAGACAAGATCTCTGCTTGGTTGGGGCTCACCAAAAGCGTGAGGCAGGCCTCTCAGCAATGTCCAAGGGTAAGTGTGTTTCCATCATTCCACTACTGGGCATATAAGTATGCATTATAAGCAATGACAGGCCTTTTGCATTAGTATTAGGGATTAAGTGAATGTCCTCAGGCCTGAGCAGCAGGAATTTTACCAGCTGAACAGTCTCCCCAGGCCCTAAAAAACAAACTTTTACACAAGAATATCACTTGTCACAAACTAGGACCTGACTCCTGTTTCATATAGCATATGTATGGAGGAAGCTATTAGCACTTGAACAGTAGCAAGAGTTTCACCAAGCCAAGCCCCATCCTAGGTCACATACACTGATCCCTCCACTCAGTAGAAGCTTTGCTGCACAACATCCGGGACAGGGAGTGGCTTTGAGAGCTGTTTATGAACAGCTGGGGGCAGAACTCTGTGGTCAGCAGTCGTGGGATTGCAGAACAAACTGAGTTTGGGGAGAAATAAAATCCTCCTGTGGCTGTGACTCTGTGGAGCATGCCCTGATTCCTTCATTTTTGAATACATTCTTCCAGGTTCTTGACAGAGCATACTGGCCTTGCCACCATACTAGAACATATTAAGTTAGCACGCTACTCTTTCTACTAGAAAGAGGTGTTCTTGGCTGAAAAAATCCACTCTGTTTAAAGAATAACAGCCACCATAGATGTCCTTTTCTTTCTGTCAACCGCCTTCCGTTTCTGAGCCATGGTTCCCCCTAGTACCGTTTGCACAACCTTGGCTCTCATGTGTTTAAGCTTCACTTCTATCTCTACGGTGGGAACATGATTCTACTTCTGTGGACTTCTGAGAAGATTAATAAGTCCGTGAATGCCTTGAGCTTACAACAGTACCACTCACTCATCAAGCACTCAGTGTTATGGTTCCTGGGGATGGGTTTTCCTCCAAGTACCCAGACTGGGGAGCCAGTACATAGTTGTGAGCATCTGAAGAGATCACATGGGATTTCCAAATCTTTTCTGTTTGTCATCCACTGTTGTTGCTCCAATCCAACAAACAAGTTTAAGCCATCTCCTAGGATCTCTTGCTTAAGATGCCGGTCTCCACAGGAAGCTGGAGGACTGACTCTCTGACCTCGCCTATTGAGCCTCCTCAGGACTGCCTGGATCCTCCCCCTCTGTGGGCTGGTAAAGTCACCCCAGCAGGGGGAAGTGAGCAAAGAGCAGGAAACTGACTTAGGCAACTGTTCTCAGTTATCAGGGAAATGTAATGACTCTGAGATTCCATCTTACACTTATCAAAATGGCTAAGATCAAAAACTCAAGTAGCAACACAGGCTGGAGAGGATGTGGAAAAGGAGGAACCCTCCTCAATTGCTGGTGAGAGTGCAAGCTTGTACAACTACTTTGGAAATCAAATCATCGGCACTTTCTCAGAAAACTGGGAATAGCCCTACCTCAAGAACTAGCTATACCACTCCTGGGCATGTACCTGAAGGATGCTCCACCATACAATAAAGACATTCGCTCAACTATGTTCATAGCAGCATTAGTCATAAAGGCTGAAATCTACAAACAACCTAGATAGATTGGATACAGATGAATGGATGGATACAGAAATTGTGGCACATTTACACAATGGAATACTACTAGGTTATTAAAAACAAGGAAATCATGAAATTTGCAGGAAAATAGATGGAAATAGAAAAGATTATCCTGAGTGAGATAACCAGAAGCAGAAAGACACACATGTTATATACTCACTTAGAAGCAGATATTAGCCAAATAATATAGGATAAACATACTAAAATCTGCAGAACTAAGAAAGCAAAATAACAGAGGGGATCCTAGCGAGGATGCTTAAATCTCATTCAGAAGGGCAACAGAAGGGACACCAGAAGCAGTTGAAGAAAGGGAACAGGATGTGAACCTACTACAGATGTCCTTTGAAAGACTCCACCCAGCAGAGTAATGAAGCCGATGCAGAGACCCACAGCCGAATTTTGGGCAGAGTACAAGGAGTTTTATGGAACAGGAGTGGGGTGGGGATTAAAAGGACTTGGATGTGACAGGAGCTCCACAAAGAGATCAAGAAAGCCAAATAATCTGGGCTTGGGGGGGGTGCTCCGCAAGGACTGCTTCAAGGACCATGTATGGAGAGGACCTAGACCCCCTGCTCAGATGTATCCCATAGGCAGCTCAGTCTCCAAGTGGGTTCCCTAATAAGGGGAGTGGGGTCAGTCTTTGACATGGACAATTTCATTCTTTTTAAAGTAAACACACACACACACAAGCAAAGAGGCATGTACGTACCAAAAGGGGTAGTATTATCATGACTGGTCAGTACCAGATGTTCCCAAGGTCGATAATAGTTGTTCTCATTAATTTTGACAAGGAGGGAGCCAGCAGGATGTGATAAAACCCAGGAATTTGATACTGTATGGAGCCAGCAGGATGTGAGGCCACCATATCTATTTTGGGCTTGGGAACATCCATCTGCCCCTAACTGATAGATGATCCTATTGTCTGGGTGGTCTTTTTATGGTTTATGCTTTTTCCAGAACTGTCTTTGTGATTTTTTTTCCAAAACCATCCAGGTGGGATATATGACTCTTCCTGTTTTTCACAGAACTGAAGCTATGTTGTGTCAGAATAGAGAACAAGCCTAAAGTTGAGTCAGGTTAGGTATTTAATTCCCCCCTTTGGAGTCATACCTGAATCAAATCCTTGATTTGATTTCCCTGGGGGTAAATCAAAGTACTGGGTTTGAAGAACCATTAGTTTGATTGAAGATACTCAGTGGTGAACAAACTTGAAAAAGGCATTTATAAGAGAGGGTCCACAGGTCAGAGCTATGAGGAACAGTAAGAGGGAACCAGCAAGAGCTGTGATCAAAGTAGTCAACCAGGGAGACCAGGAAAATATGGATTGAAAACAGTTTTCCTGTTGTGAGAGTTGCTGCTCTCGATGTTGGAGTCTTCTCACTGAAACAAGTGAATCTTATATAACACCCGAATGATTAGCAGAGAAACAGTATTGTTCTCTCAGAGCTAAACAGAGACGCCCTTGCTGCAGAGATGGGAGGTCTAAATCATTCTGATTCCATAGGACTACTTCTGCTAGGGAATGGAGAGACTATTCAAGGTGGGGCATGGGACTTTTCCAGTTCTGCCAAGTCTGCATCAGTGGCTGCACCCACGGCTTTGTAACTGCTGTCTTGTCACACTAGTGCTGCAGTCCCTATTTCAGCAGCCCTGGCAACCCCTAACCCTACCTAGTTGGGGACAAGAAGGACAGTCACTCTCTGTCTCTCTGATACATGGAAAGGAAGTAGGAAAATATGTCAAATGTTCAGGTACTGAGTAGTCTGAGAAGTATAGAATTTGGGAAGGACCTGAACCACAACATAATAACCCCCTTTAAGTTCCAGTACTTCAGTATGTGCACAGGGAATGAGTCCTGGGGAGCAGGCCCACCAAACGTCTCTGGGTGGCACCAGGTGGGTGGGTTCTTTAGCTGAGTCAACTATGTGAGTGTAATTTCATAGGCTGATGAATTCTCTTGGGACAGTGGTATTTGGTGAATGTGTGCACATCCCAATGCCCCACACAGCCCCTAAAGGCAGTTTGGGAGTGTTTCCCCAGGCACATCTCTGTGAGGTAGTCGTGCTGTTGAAGGCAATCCCTTCATAGTATGGGAGGTTGGGTGTCTAAACAAAGCCAACACAACAGGGTAAGTTAGTTTAGGGAAGAGTTTAGGAAGGTAAGAGTGGCCTCCAGGAATCTTCGACTGGGCTAACTCCTACAGCCAGGTTTTCAGTCATGACCAGACCCTGTTGGGGTCCAGAATGGCCAATGGAGGCATTAACTTCCCCAGGCTTTATAGTGGTTGTAGTAGGGCAGAACCTGAGGGTTGATGAGACCATTGGGGTAATCAATTGGGTGAACCTCTGGATGATAAATAAGAGACCAAAGTCAGTCCCTGTAACATAGAGGCATTGTCCTCAGGTTTTTCCAGTTTTCCATTTGGCCTGTTTGCCAAATGGTATGAATGACACCCTGATCAGGACTGCTCATTTGGAGACTGTAATTAGGTCTTTGGGCCCACCTGTTATCAAGGGAACACTGGTTTCTGAACAATAAAAGTCCAATGGTCCCACACAGTTTGAGGATTCCTTTCCTGGGCATACACAAAACATGTGTATTGGACAACTTGTCCTGCAGGCATGGGGAATGGCAACCATATTTTGCAGCAAGTGTCATGGACTATAACCCAATGATAGACCAGTACGGGTCTCCAGGGCTGGAATGCAGGGTCCCATGAGTCACCAGCTAAGTCACATAGATCAAAATCAAAATCAGGGAACCAGGTGCCAGGTGGCCCATGGTGAGGCATATTGCATAGCACTCGCCCAGATGCAGTGACACTCAAGATCCAGGTTGTAACTAAGGGTTGATGTGGGTTACAGAATACAAAAGGGAAGACATATGCTAAAACATATGTCCAAAATAAGTTCAAGAATGTTTGAGTCTTAGCTTTAGAGGATCCTTTGGGTGTCTTTTGGCTCTTCATCTGTTGTTTGGGACATTGGCTTGTTGGTCAGAGACTGGCTTTAGATGGGAGTGGTATATCCATATCTTTATTCTATCCACTTTGATGGCCTTGGTGTGGTCAAGATCATGATGTGGGGCCCTTTCCAGTGTGGTCCCAGAGCTTCTGTGTGATGTCTCTTAACCCAAAGGAGATTCCCAGGCTTGTGGCTATGGGGTTTACCTGCCTGCAATTCATAGATATGTCACAAGAGTGGGAAAACATGGTCCTGGACCACCCAGAGAGCCTGGATACTCTTAAGAAATTGTGTTCAGACATGTTAGTCATGATCTCTGAGGTGAGTCTGGGAACCAGAGGAGGGGGTTAAGCAAACATAATCTCATAAATAGTTAACCCAAAGGAATAAGGGCCATTTTCTACTAGGAACATTGCAAAGGAAAGGAGGGCTATCCAGTCATCACCAATTTCTACGGTCAATTTAATTAAGGTCTCCTTTAAGGTCTGATTCATCTTTTCCACCTGCCCTAAACTTTGGGGGTAATAGGCACAGTGTAATTTCCAACTAGTCCCCAAAACTTTTACTAAGTCCTGTGTTACCTTTGAGATGAAAGCTGGTCCATTAGCTGATTCTAAAAAATTGAAGGCAGTCCATGCTTGAGATGAATTCATCAACAATCTTCTTGGTCACTGGTGGGAAAAGCCTCTACACATTCTGAAAGAAATCTATAAAAACTGAAAGATAATTGTACCCATATTTCCCAGGTTTAACCTCAGTAAAGTCTACTTCCCAGTAGACTCCAGGTAAAGTCCCTCTTTTGAAAAGGCCTTGATTTTGTGGGCTGGTATCCTGGCAAAGGAGGCATTGAGTTAGACAGTCCTCTATTCGTTGGTTTACATTGAAAATCTTAAAGTTTGAATGTCCCAAAAGTTCCTTTAGTTTTCTTTGACTGATGTGGGTTTCCTTATGAATACAGTGGCTTAGTTTACACAGAGAGTGGCAAGAAGGTGAGGAGGAAGATAGGTGGCTCTGAGATGGAGCAGAAGGTTTGGGAAGAAAGGAAGGCTAGGGGGTCTGTCTGGCAGGAATGATAGGCCTCGCTGGTCAGGAGGGTCTTGGGTTGTAGGGCAGTGGAAGAAGGTCCTCCAAGTCGAGGTTGGAGGCAGGCAGGTCAGCCAGAGCAGCTGGGAGCTCATGTTGGCCCCCAGGCCCTGAGGCTGAACAAGCTAGGTTGGCGGTTTTATTTCCTACAGGCGGAAGAGTAGGCTTCAACCACGCGGAAGCATCAATAAGCAAGTAGCACCAGATCACAATGTACAGAACTTAGTCTGGATGTCCAAAATGGCTAAAACTCACCTCCTGAACCTGAGAGATGAGTTCCAGGTTGGAGGATCCTTCCAGAGGCCATCCAACCTGGTAGGAAGGCCACTCCAAGAAACAAAGGGTGTTTAAATGTCCAGGCTTTCAGAAGGCTGCTGAGGCAGTGGCCGCATCTCTGAAGTCCTGAAAGTGAGAAAGCACAAATGCCATGGCGCTTTGAGGATTAGAGGTAGATTGGTCCATATTTAGGACTAACTCAGTAGTCAGAACAGTAAGAATACCCACAGCAAAAAGGGCTGCAAGAAGGCAAAGAAGTTGAAGAGAGAAGTAGCAGACAGATGGAAGGCTGCTGCATGTCGGACTGTCTGAAAGAAGCGAGTTCAAATTGGTTCTGAAGAGTCACAACTGCACAAGCTAATGGCCAGAAGAGGTCCTAGGGCATCTCCCAGAATCCTCCTGCTCTGAGATCAATAGTACGTCTGTCTGATCACCCGTGAGCCCCAGACTATCTAGACTCTGAGAGAAACAGAGAAACTTTTCGACCAGTCCAGAAGAACCTGGGCTCCTCATGGGTCTCCTAGGGGTAAGAAGGGGGATATTCCTAAGTTGTGATGCCACACGAGTCTCCAAAATGTTGAGTCATGGGTCATTCAAATGAAACACTAAAGACACCCTGGTGTGGAGCAGAAAGTTTATTTTCTAGGCAACATGGATAATAGTTAACAGAACTTAGTATATAGCACAGAAATATTCAGGGAAAATAGAATGTCAGTTTGACTTAGAAGAGACCACCTTCCTGAGTTGTTTAATGTAGATAAAGGCTCCGTTTTCTTGGCAAGGGACTACAAGGTTAAGATACAAGTTGTTTTCAGTGATGGTCTCACCGTTGCCTATAATTCAGTCCTTCACAAGTTTAACTTCTTTTTCATTGACTAGAAAGTGATGCGCTAAATTGAACTCAACTATAAGTAAATCTGCATCCTTACACATCAGACTTCAAGGTCTGTGTATACTGGTTGGTATTATTGATACCCTCTGTCACTTCCCAGCTTTGTGTAGTGTTCTTCCAGGTCTTAAGAGTTCAGAGTCCCTTACACTGGATAATCAGTTAGAACCACTTCATTGGTTATGTAATTCAGTGGATCAGCCCTAAAACCATAGACACACAAACAACAAAACAAATTCAATACTTTGTATTTATAAATTTACAAATACCCCCCCACACACATATAAGACTAATAATTAATGAGAGAGAGGCTACCAATTTGAGAGTGAAAAGCCATGGGAAAAGTTAGAGGGGGGACATGGGAGGAGCAACAAGAAGGAAAGAGAAAGGGAAGTGATGTGATATATGTTTATGAAAAATGTGCGTGCTTTTTATTTTTTTAAGAACACAGGGCTCTTTGATGGGACCTGAAGAAGAAAGAAAGCAACTACATAGTTTTCCCAATTGTAAGAGCATCCGTTTCCTATAGGTGTCTGTGGTCCCTCCCTTAGAGACTCTAGCTTTTAAAATAAAATGACTACACTCTCCCCTAAAGTCTGTCCCTTCATTTTTATTTTTTCCAAGACAGGGTTTCTCTGTGTAGCCTTGGCTGTCTTGAACTCAGTTTGTAGCCCATGCTGGCCTTGACCTCACAGGGATCTGCCTGCCGCTGCTTCCCTGAGTGCTGGGATTAAGGGCATCTATCCTCCCATCTTAGTTTTTCACAAATAGAAATGAAAAATCTTTGAATAACCTCCAATTATGGTTTATTTATTTAAAAAATATTTTGTTGTTACACAAGTTTTCTCCTCTCTTTTCTCTGGAGGAAGCGAGTTTTCTTACTTGAATCAACCCACTTCATCTTGTTCCTTGACAGTTCCTCTTGCCACCTCCATCTTACTCTACCATTTTTTTTTCTGATTTTTTTGTGCATATTCCTCTTCTTTCATAATGTTGTTCTGGGTCAGCAGGCATTTACAGAATCTTCTCTGGCTAACAGAGTAGTCACTGGGTATTTGCAGAAGAGCCATGGGCATCATGGTTCTTGCTGACAAGGTAGCCTTCCAAGAAAGGGTGGAAAGACTTCAAACATGCAAAACAGGTCAGTTTTCATTGTGGCCCCTGAATGCTCTTGTCCTCAGAGAAGTCAGTCATGTCCAGAGTGTCGAAGAACTGGCTACACAATCAGAAAAATTCACTTTCTTCTCATAAGAACCCCCACTGATAGCCATTTCCCAAATTGCCTGTACTCCCAGAGGCCATCCTGCTTTGATCCTTAGGTTCCCCATCTTCCCCACCCATTGTTCCCTTAGTACCTTCTCCTTTGTAGGATTTTGAATAAAGCATTATGCTAACAGAACTTCTGGTTTTTCAGGATTTGGTGATAAGACTTTGATAGGGTAATCTCATCACTCAACATCACAACAAAAATAATCACTTCAAAAAAATTGTTTGACCAACATCTAGTCATGCAAAATGAGGTCCCTTTAGAAGTACTTTCTAGAAGCACTGGATACATGTTCATTCCTGGTGCCTCCACATCTCTGGCTGAACTTAAGTTGGTTCAGATTGTGATACGAAGAGTAGTTCTGGAGGGACAGCATCTTGAGGATGAGTCAGTAGATGGGTTTACATTGTATGAACTTGGTGTTCGAATTTCACTGAATTTAAAAACACCGACATACCCATCCCTAGTAATACTAGGGCCAATTGGAAGAACATGGCAAAACATGAAAGTATACAAATTGCCACCTCTATATACCTATGGAAGGAGGTCTCTGAATGATATATTATCTGTTTCTCTAGAACATTTTAATAAGAAACAAGAAGTAAAGCAGGGTAGGGTGAGTGCTTCTAAGCACACTACAGGACTTAGATGAGAAAAGTAAAGTTTTACCAGCTTAAAACTTCTTGGTTAGGGTCCATATAACTGGCCTGGAAAACACCTTATCTATCTCAAAAAGACAAAAGACAAAATTGGACACAGATTTCTGTCTCCTATGACTTTAAACTGAGTTTCTGCACAGTAAATGCCAAGTTCAGTTCTGCTTACCAGCAGAACTACTCCAAGGCAAACTGAGTGCTTTATTCTCTGAAATCTCTTTTTTCAAAGGTAAGCATATCCTGGCACTATGGTTTTAATGTGCTCACCAAAGGCCAATGTGATATGTCCACATCATGGTAATGATGACGTGCCAAAACATTTAAGAGGCAGGGCTTGGTGGAAAGAAGCTGGGTTGTTGGAAGCACTGGCCACAGTAAGACAACAGGCTGATGTAAAAAGAATAAGCCATATCCCTTAATCTCTCTGGCTTCCAGTTTGGCTATATGAACCCTCCTTCTCATAATGATTTCATATGTGATGCCATGATATTGTGAGATCTGAGATGTGGCAAGGTGTTCCATACCAGATCCAAATATATGCTGGTGCCATGCAGAAATATGGGTTAAATAGGTACATATTTTTATATACTATATAACTTCAGGCATTTTCCGTAGCAACAGAAAACAAACTAATATCTTTGGAAAGAATTAGATCTATAAGTTGGAATGGGTGGTATGGATAATGACATGGATGGTTCATTGAAGTTGGGATTTTTAAATTTTATTCTTATTTTTTATTTGTTTGTTTGTTGAGTTTTTTGTTTTTCTTTTTGTTTTTTGAAGCAGGGTTTCTCCGTGCAGCCCTAGCTGTTCTGGAACTCACTCTGCAGACCAGGCTGTCCTTTGCCTCCCAAGTGCTTGGATTAAAGGAATAGCCACTAGCACCTGGTACTTGGGATTCTTATAACTCAACAATTCACCAAGTCTCTTGCTTCTAGCAGACCTTACCATCTTTGCTGCCTGGAGACCCTGGTCTGTCTTTATCTGTAGCAATCTTCTCTGACTTTTCTTCCTGGGAACTTCCCAGGAAGCTGGCACTTCCCACTGCGTACTTCCATTACTTCTTTCTAGACAGTTCCTCAGAGAACCCAGAGGACAAAGTGCACAATATTACCTGGGAGAGATACAATGCATGAAAGTAGTAGAATAATCTGCCCATATATAATGACATAACCCTGAGAAAATGTATTGGAGGATTGAACTTATGAGTGTGGAGTCAGGCTAGGGAGAATACTAAGTTTAATTAACTGGAAGTTCCTGACTTGGTATAAAGCAGGAATGCCAGGCTTATTGTATTAGACTCAAGGTCTAGATTTGGCTCTACTAGTTTGGTTGTTCAATTGAAATATTGAGCGTCAAGTAACCTATATTAAATGGGGTTGAAATACCAGAATTTGGTTAGTATTCTATAAGGAAGTTGCCTAAAGGATTGGTGATCTTATAAGAGAATTGATTTATCTTGTAAGAATTATTGGCCCATTCCTTTGGTATGTCTCAATGAGACTGAATATAAAATTCTTTCATCTACTGCCTTGATAAATACATTTCTGGAGAAGCCCCAGTATCTTTGATGTATTAGTGGCTCTTCTCTGTCGGTCTGTGGCTTGATCCCCATGACCTTGGCCTCCTTTATCTCTTTTTTTCTTAACCCACAGTCACATCTTCATAAGAATTTCCTTTGACTTTTTCATCAAGGAGGAAAAAGTCAGCCTCAGCTTATACAAGACACGCAGGCACCACCCAAAGGCTTAGCTGTGTCTTACAGCCCTGCAATAGAAGTGTCTGAATAGAGGCAAAAGGAATCCCCGCTCATGGGCAAAGCTTTAAGAAGTGCATTTGACTGTTCATTCCAACTGAAAGAAAAAAATGACCACCAATATGGGTCTGTACTGGCTACCAGGCTGAAAATAATTGTGTGATCAAGGCCTTAGAAATAACCCAACTGGAAAATCTGTGGCAAGAATCTGAGATTTGCCCAAATGAATGTGGTGTATGAAGAAACTTGCGTCTGTGTGAGTGCTTACTAAGAGTGTCATCACTAGGTTTTAAGAGTCAAGGTACAATGAGCCATTTGATAAATATTAGACAGATTCCTAGTTCAGTTGTCCTTCTTTGTCTCATGGGATCAAAGATAAAAAAATAGCCTAGTAATCAGTGGTAGAGATTATAATATACTCAGAAATATGAACATTTAGATGGCCAGCCTGACTTTGCTATAGCTGCTGCTGAGTGCATAGTCTTACTGTGAGTGCCAAGTACGGCCTGTTCCCAGAAGAAATCAGTACTATGGTAGATTGAAAACAGAGGATGACTTCCATCATGGAAAAGACAGTGTTTGGTTGTCATTAAAATGGTCACATATAACAAACATACACATATCTTGCCTATCCACAATGACTTTACTCAAATTATCACCCATGAACTTGCAGAATGTCTAGCACACTGCCACCGTGTTGCATAAAGCATTGATTTAGACAGGGGAACTTGTTTGATATCAATGGAAGCACAGCAGTGAGCCCATATTCATAAGAGTTCACTGCTTTTACCCTGCTCCCTTCTCCATGGAGCATGTGCCTTAGAGCAGCCTTTTGAAGAGGGTTATGGCATTGGTTAGGTGGCAGTGCCTTTGAGATCTAGAGTTTAAAATAATACTCTGTTCAGTGGAGTAGTTGCATTAGTATTTAATGCATCATATGGCTTACACAGATTTCATCTACCTGGGACTCAGGAGTCAGCATCACCCACTACAGCCTGGTACTCATGGGACAGATTTGCTTTTCATTGTTTTAATGCATAAAAGTGTTTGTTCTTTCCCAGGTCTTTTATCATGTGAGGATACAAGAGATGGAACAATGGCTCTGCTGGCACCTTGGCTCAGTACTGCTTAGCTCCTGGAACTGCAGAAAAGAAGTTCTTTAATCTACAAATGACATGGTCCAAGATATGTTGTTGTAGCAGTGCTAGTGAATGTGGATATATCTCCTTTCCCATTTCTCTACCACTGAATATAAAATTTTTAGGGAAAACTACCTTATATCACAAAACTTATTCTACAGAATCTCAAATGGGGTATTCATATCAGCTGTGAAAAGAACAATGTACATTGCCCTATAGTCTAAAACATATGTTGCATTCTTTTTGTGGGATAATGTCAACCATTTTAATTATATAAGGACCAATTATGTCCACAGGTAGGATTATAACTTCAACATAATCACTTCTGGCAAACTAGTCTACAGAGATGTACATGTTGCCAGGGTGTCAAGAGCACACTCTGTACCCTTGGAATATATAAATAGGACTAGAGAGAACTATGTTTTCTCCTTTGGGTATGTTCTCAATAATGTAGGTTGCAAGAGGGATTTTTGAATGTTTGGGAAGTAACAGCCATTTTTTAAAATTACTCTAAGAAGGGGTCCAGAACGTTATTGTCCTGGAACAACTATTCTTTAACAGTTGTTCCCCTAGATGTCTCCTGTAGACTCTTTGGCTCTTGTACCAGTTGTATGCTTAGAAATCAGGCAGGAAATTAAGAGCAACAAATACACATGGCAGCACAACTTATCACAACTTTGGCAAGTCTAAGAGAAAGGAATAAGAGTGTTTTCATTCAATAATGTTCTTGAAGATTTATTTTTAATTTTGTGAATGAGTATACGTCTGTGTGAGGGTTTGTACACATGGGTATGCTTTCCCACAGGGGCCAGATGAGAATCTTGGATCATCTGAAACTAGAATTACAAGCAGTTGTGACTCACTCAATATAGATGCTATATCTGGTCCTCTTTAAGAGGAACAGATATTCCTAACAGCTGATCCATTTCTTCAGCGTGGAAAGAGATCTCCGATAAATAGTTTAATGATGTACCACAAAGCCTATGAACAAAAAAGGAATTTATATCCAAAAGTAGTGAACAGCAATACATAAATAAGATCATGGAAGGAATTAATAGAGAATAAAGGAACAAGGCTTAATGGAACAAAGAACTGTTTCTTTTGGGGAAAAAATACACACTTAGAAAATGTGCAGTCAAACTAACAAAAAGAGAGAGAGAGAAATGCCCAAAATTAACAACACAATAAGTGAAAAACAAGCTATTGCACCAGATTTTTGTCAGTGAAATCTAGAGGGTCATTAAGAAATATTTTGAAAACATACTCTTTAAACTGGGAACATTAGAAGAAATAAATTTCTAGACAATGTGACCTCTGAGATCGCACTTTTTCTAAGACCGGCTTTGTTATCCTGAATATGATCTATTTTAGAAATGGTTCTATATTCCAACAAAAAGAATGTCTTTTGGATGGAATTATTCTGTAGATATTTTATGTCCATTTTATCTACAATATAGTTTAACTCTGAGGCTTCTTTGTCAATTTTTTAGTTTTGATTTTCTATATAGAGATTAATGGAGTATTGAAACTACCCACTGTAGTATCTGAGTCTATCTGACCTTGTCCACACATGTTTGTTTCATAAAATAAGAGAGACAATTGTTTTCCTGAATTGTTTTCTTCATCAATATATAGTGACATTTGCTATCTCTTCTATTTGGGGGTTTGAAATCTACCTTATGTGCCCATATACTCATCCCAGCTTGTTACTGGCTTCTGTTTGCTTAATAAATTGACATTAATCCTTCAGATTGGGCTGTATCTTTGCCAGTGAGGTGTTTCTTGGAGACAACATATAGTTGGGTCTTGTTTTTTAATCCAATCAGCCAGCCAGAAATTTTTAATTGAAGCATTGAGGTCATTCATGTTTAAGGATATTATTGACATGTAAGGATAATTTTTTTTAAGTTCTGTAGTTCAGTTGATTGCCTTTTTAATTAGATTACTGTTAATTTATTTCACTGTCATTGGTGTTAAGGATTTGATGGTCTTCTGTGTGTTGATCATGAGGCATCCTTTCTTGCTTTTTCTTTGTTTATCCAGCCCTTTTGTGTGTGTGTGTGTGTGTGTGTTTTGTTTGTTTGTTTTGTTTTGTTTTTTGAGACAAGGTTGCTGTCCTGGAACTCACTTTGTAGGCTGGCTTCCAAATCTGCCTTTCTCTGCCTCCTGAGTGCTGGGATTAAAGGTTTGCACCACCGTCCTTGGCTTTGTGTGAGTTTACAAACAAGACTTTCTTCTTTCCTCTTGAGTTTGAGATTCCTGTTTCTTCTGCAGTACTTGCTTCATGCTCACGAATGGTGTTAGTTTAGATACATTGTGCTTATGTTAAAATCCTTATGTTTCTGGTGATTGCTATGGCAGCAATGCATTTTCATGTCTTAAAGCAAATCATTCTTCTTTCTAGTTTTTTGTTTGTTTCTGGTAAGAGGTATGCAGTTATTCCTGTTTGCCCTTGTAGATGAATTGGCATTTTGTCTTCTAGCATTTAATATTTTTTGTTCTGTGGTTTTGACATTTTTTTACTATATCAAAGAGGGATTATTTTCTAACCATGACTACTTGGGGTTTCAAATGTCTCGTGTTTGGCTGTCCATTTCTTGTATTTTGCTTATTTGTTTGTGTTTTGCTCTAATTTTGTCGAATGGATAGGTGATGCTTTCAGTTTTTATCTTTAGGTTTGTTGTGTTAATCATAGTCCACAGTTCTTAGATATCATAGCTATGTTATGATCTGACAATTTTCTTCTTTGATACTTAAATGTGGCACTGCTTTGCTCCCACCCTCAGTATTCTTTTTACAGCTTCATCTTGTAAGTTGATGATGCTTCACACAGTTGTTGAGTTGTGAATATGTGTGGGTTCCTGTAATATCAGAACCACCAGGGGCACAGGCCTGATTAGACAAGATGTGTCACTGGTGAACTGTAACCTCAGAAAAATATAGGACAAATTAAATGTTTTTTTTAATAAGTTCCTTTGGCCGTGGTGTTTTATCACAGCAACAGAAAGGTAAGTTAGATAAGTAGATGGTTGCAGAGTACATAAAATGGAAGGACGGGGAGAAAAGGGCAAAATGAAGCCACTGAAATAAGAAATGGAAAAATAATTACAAGAGTGCTGGCTAGTTTTATGGCAACTTGACTCAAGCTATGCTCAACTAAGAGAAAGTATCCTCAAATGAAAAAAAAAAAAAGCCTCCAGAAGATTGGGCTGTAGGCAAGTTTGTAGAGTATTTTCTTAAGTAGTGCTTGATGGGGATGGGGGAGCCCATTGTGGGTGGCACCATTACGGGGTTGTGGTACTTTCTTATCCAAACACCACATAAATCCAATTTCTCTAGTACTTATTCGTCTGGCCATTCCTATTCAAACCACGATAGTTAAAAATGATAAAAATTCATCATTCCAAGATACTCAGAATACAATTCTCTATCTATATAAACACTTCACAGTTACTGCAGTGGTTTGGCCAAAAAATGTCCCCCATGGGTTTTTCTATCTCAGCAGTTGGTCCCTCGCTGGTAGTACTGCTTTGGAGTTTATGAAACCTTTAGAAGATGCAGTCTTTCTGGATGAAGTCAGACACTGATGGCGAGGTTTGAAGGTTTATAGCATCACCTACTTTCTGCTTCAGTTTCTCTGATTTCTACATACAGATGGAAAAGTAATCAGCCAGCTCCCTGCTACAGTTGCTGTTTGATATGCCCTCTGCTGTTAGGCACTGTATGACCTCATGATAGCAACAAAGAAGTAATGAAAAAAAAAAGTTGTTATCAAAAGAGTGGGGGTTGTTGCTGTTAGGATTCTGACCATGTTTTGTGGAAGAAAATAGGGAAGACTTTAGAAATTTGGACTACAAATGTACAGTAAAAGATAATTTAGTTAAAAAGCAGTAAAATAAAGTACATATAGAAAGCACAGTCTCTGAACAATGGAGAAAGAAAAATAGAAATGTTTTGAAAGATGCACAGATGTTAAAGATTGAAAAGAAACTGAGCATAGTCATAGAAATAAATATTGAGTTTGGATAATAAAGTGGGTCTCCATAGAAAGGAGAAAATTAAGAAGAAAGATGGTTAGAGGAATTAAAATGAAAAATATTTTCCATATTAAAAAAAATAAAAACACAGTAGAAGAGGGCATTTGGATCCCATATAGTTTTGTTTGGATTGTCAGCATAGAAATGATTATGTTTTCAGTAATGATTGTGATTTTACATATACCCTTTAAGAGAGATCAAAAGAAAGCAGACTTAGAGAATGAAATGACTGAAAACTTACATACTAGAATGGAGGACATAGAACAGATATTAGAAGATTGTTTAAGTCAGAATAGTCTTCAGAGTAGTTGCATCTGGAACCTAGAACAGCAGCAACAACAACAAAAGGTAGTTCCAAATAAAAGAAATCCACAAAGGCTTAAAGAAACTGTAGAATGCCAGCCCATAAAGATGCTACATAAAAAAAGCTTCAGCTAAAAACTAACATAATCAAACTAGATATTATATTTATATTGTCCAGGATTAAGTAGTAGATGAAGATCTTTATGCTGATTTAAAAATACAGATTCTGTTTAATAATGTAACTTTAGATCATTGTCCTATAATAGTGTATGTGTTTCATTTTGCAGAGCTTAAAAAACTAAAATATATGCACCATATTATAGATTCATATTCAGAATTCCAATGGGTGTTTGCCTTGAAATCTGACAAGAATGATTGTGAGATAACACATTTATTAATGGTGATAGCTTGTTTACAGATTAAAGCTAATCATGCTTCAACATATGTATTCATTAGAATACATTTTAGGCATTATGGCATGAAACATCTTATAGGTATATCTCACAGTCCTACAACCCAAGCAATTATGGAAAAATCTAACATGACTTTAAAGAAAATACTCACAGAAAAGAAAGGGGATACAGGATATCCCAAAATTAGATTGTATAATGCCTTATTGCCTTCAAATTTTTTAAATGTCAATGAGACAAGTATCACCGCTGCTGAAAAATAAATTGGATTTTAGAAAAGATTGTTAAATTAGGTCAACTTATAGATGTGCTAACTTCAAAATGGAAGTTAGGATATGTGTATGTTGGAGAAGAAGTTTTTCATTTGTTTCAAGAAAAGAAAAGCTATGGATTAACAAATATCAGATATGACGGGGGAAATGCCCCTGAAGAACGTAGCTGTAGACATAAAGAAATCAAAAAGACCAACAAAACAAGTAACATGTATTGATGATCCCTTTACATGGGAACAGTTCTTAAACTGACTGAGACTGATTGAGACATGAAAATGTCTCCGGCCAGGACTTCAATTATGCATACCCAATAAATCTTGTTGGCTACAGTCCTTATGCCATCCTTTCATATGGCACGATGCAAATTTACATTACAGTTTGGTTACAGGTCCGAACTGACTTATAAATATACCTATTGCCTGCTCATGCAAAAAGCAGAGAATTAGCTTTACCTAAGTTGTACACACTACACATTCCGTACATTTGTTAATGCAAACGTGTATGTTGTCTTTGAAAGTATATATGTTTACAGAACAGAAAGACCAGACACCAATGAAATTAAAGAAGCCCTGACAAGTTTCACCCTTGAGGATGCTGAGAGCAGTGCTGATACACTGAGACATATTTATTCCAGCATTCTGCTTGATTCAGCCTCACAGACTGCTTCAGTAGCTGTTTCCTCAAATATTCACACCCAGAACAACTTTAAAATGGCTAGCTAGATCATCCAACATTCCAGACTGTTCCAGCCAGAACTTGAATTAAGCCCTGTACTTTCCCAGCACACAGAGACTGAACAACAAATACAGCCACCTCTCCTAGGACTTGGCTATTGTTTCAACTTTATTAGGAGCCTCCAAAAGATGATACCTCATTCCCAAAAGGTGGTGTGGGTATTTTTTTGCCTGATTGGTGTGTGGTGAATGTTTGACATCATTAAAGGTGTTTTGGTTGCAAGTTGTTAATGGTCTTGGTCAGGGAGGAGACAAAGTAGAGAGGGTTAAATTAAGGGATTTCTTTTTCTTTTTCTTTTTTTAAATTTTTTATTTTATTTTTATTAATTACAGTTTATTCACTTTGTGTCTCAGCTGTAGCCCCTTCTCCAACCCCCTCCCAATCCTATCCTCTCTCCCTCTTCTTCTCCTATGCCCTTCCCCCAGTCCACTGATAGAGGAGGTCCTCATCCCCATTTGACCCTAGTCTATCAGGTCTCATCAGGACTGGCTTCTTTGTCTTCCTCTGTGGACTGGTAAGGCTGCTCCCCCCTCAGGTGGAGGTGATCAAAGAGCCAGCCTATGAGTTCATGTCAGAGATGGTCCCTATTACTATTACTGGGGAACCCTCTTGGACACTGAGGTGCCATGGGCTACATCTGTGCAGGAGTTCTAAGTTATCTCCATGCATCATCCTTGTTTGGAGTTTCAGTCTCACAAAAGACCCCTGTGCCAGATTTCTTTGGTTCTGTTGCTCTCCTTGTGGAACTCCTGTCACCCCCCCGCCTTCATAAGATTCCCTGCACTCTTCCTCAAGTTTGGCTGTGAGTCTCAGTATATGTTTTGATACAATGCTGGGTACAGTCTTTCAGAGGTCCTCTGTGGTAGGCTCCTATCCTGTTCCCTGTTTTCTCCCTTTTCCAATGTCTGTCCCATTTGCCTTTCTGAATGAAAATTGAATATCTTACCCAGGGTCATCCTTCTTGAATAGTTTCCTTAGGTGTACAGATTTTAGTATGGTTATCCTATATTATATGTCTAATACCCTCTTATAAGTGAGTATATAGCATTGTGTCTTTCTTTTTCTGTTTTCTATCCTTTCTCTTATTTAATGTTAAGAGAAAAGGGGAGAAAAGGGACGAAAAGAAAAAAGGGGGTATATAGAAATGATAGGATCAAAGGTAGATTACTGAATCTACTTTAAACTAAGAGCAACTATTAATCTCAAATATTTTTACATTGGAGTATTGTACATTGATATAAATTTATACACACACTATATATATATATATTTATGTTTCAACTCTTGTATAAGGTATTGTACCTATGCAATTTATTTAAAAATGTAATGTGAAATTCTGATCCTTTAAATGTACTATTACAAACTGATTAGAATAATTTAAAAATGCAAGTTTGTAGTCAGTCAATCAAACTCATGGTCATGTTTAGTTACTACTTTATTCATAGAAATACACTTTATTTACCCTCCTGTAAATGTTTTTTTTAAGTTAATCAGATAGTAAATAGCTAGAAACCAGGCAAACTAACCATTTGCACATTCAGATATACTACAAATAGAAAAATGGTCTTCAAAAACCTCAGAGATTTACAGAATATAGCACTTACAGAGAATTACTAAAAGAAGGATCTTTGGCAGTGAGACGTGTCTGCTCCTGGCAGCACTCCCATTCTACTTCCTAGAAGATGATTGGCATATGGAGTTTGCTTCAAAGTGGAAAGCTAGCCATGGAGCAAGAAACTGCTTTTGCCTTCAATTGCAGACAGCATGCTGCCCAAGCTATGGACAAGTACGACATACAGAGAAGTCCACTGCTGAGCTTTGCCAAGACAAGGTAGGCAATCCTTCATAATTCCTGGTTCTCAAAAAAGTATGTCATATACTAGGCCAAAAGGATGACGCTAATGCTCCAGTGTTGCTGAGAAATACTGTATGATTGTTCAGCCAACCATCTATGTCATTTCTATAATTTTGAAAGCTGCTTGCACTGTACTTCCACATACTCAGGTAATATTTATTCCTTCTCAAATCTCTGATGGGGTTAAAGACTAGATAATTGTAGTCTCACATTTAAGCTTACGTAGTTTAAGATTTCAAAAATGTTAAAAATTATTTTGAACTGTAAGTAATTTTTTAGGTTAAGTGCAAAAAATAATTGAGTACAAAACTCTGAACTCACCAAGATAGGATAGATAAGAGTACTTTCTCCTAAATTGACTACAAACAGACTGGACATTTTGTCAATATAATTTTTACATGTAGTTTTCATAATTGTTCTTATTTCATATTGTTAATTTTTGTAAGAAAGACCTTTTATTGGGCTAAAAAAGGGAGATGCTGGGGTGTGGCCTTGTGAACTATGTATTCAGTTGCTGATTTCTGAGCCCCAAGATCTGGGTACAGTCTGGACATAGGTATTGCCATGATCATTTAAGAATCTCCTGTATCAGTGCTCTATAAACATTGCTCCCCAATTATCCCCGATTGGTTAATAAAGAAGCTTATGAGCCAGTGGCTGTGCAAAAGAAAATGCAGGCAGGACTTCCATTCCTGGTCTAGGAAGGAACAGAAGAGAAGAGGAGGAGAGAGGAAGGTGGAAATTTCAGAACGATGAGGAGTTGGCCCTGAGGAAAGAATTACAGCAAAGGGCCAAGGCAAGAATGAGATGGCAAGTAAAAGGGCATGTGGCTGGGAGGCAGCCAGACTAGCATAACCGGGTCAGAATAGATGAATATCTGCCCAGTTATAGAGCTCAGAGCTTGTTGAATAACTCTAATAGGTCTCTGTGTCAATTATTTGGGAGATTGAGAAGGTAGAAAAGATGGTCAAACTAATAATTTCTACAAAACAGAATTTTTTCCCATGTCATGATGTATGGTAGAGCTACACAGGTGAGCCACTATGATAATCCAAGAGATTAAAATGAACTAATCAGAAAGCTCACCAGCATCATTGTCGACATATAACATGTGTGTGTGTGAATGACAGATTTCAAGTAGATGCCAAATATTTAAATTATCCCATTCCAGCAATGGTCCTCTGCTATTTCTGTCCCTGACCTGCTTCCAGTGCTGGGGATCGAACCTAGAGCCTCAAGTATGCTAAAGCTTGCTAGATAAGCACCCTACCATTATAATGTGTATTCCCATAGTATACATATACGTATACTATCTATGTTTTCACTTCTTTAAAAAATGTGAGGCATGTCTCATCAAATTTCACTTGTGATCTTTTTGCTCCACATCTTTTAAGCAGCTGGGATTATAGGCTTGTGCCACTGGATCAGGCAGAGAGCTCCATTACACACCACTTGGTACACTTGAAGGTGTGCATCTCTCAAGTGTTCATGTAATAAACACTTGGTTGTCAATGTGTGTCATGTGACACACAAGAGAAGAACCTGTCTAATCATTGGCAGTGTTGCCCTCGCCCTCAGGATTAAGAAAGTTTTGTAACCTTGTCAGTGCCCTAGAGAATGAGTCATAAAAGCCTTCCTATTTTACCGTATCACCTACTAGCGCTAACATACTCCAACAATATCTACTATAAAGCCTTCACACCACAGCCAAGCAAAATCTAGACCACCAGAAAGCTAAAATAAATCAAGTTCCAAACTCAAACATTTCATTACAGGAAAAGCTAAATGCAATATATTTCCACAAGTTTTCTTTTTTCTTTTTTGGTGCATTTTTGGGGAGCCAGGTGGACCCAAGACTCTTAGATGCCTTGATGAAAGGGCAAAGAGGACTTTTGTTGTGTCCTTGTCCAGTAACAGACTGGGCAAGGCCAGTCTAACTCTGGAGCCAGTGCTTTACAGGTTGCAGTTTCTGGGGATCTGACTCTCGCCCCTAGGCTGTTGTCAGTCCTAAGGCAGCTATATTCTTTGCCAACATTGTGACTTAGCTCTCTGCTGACTTTGGCCATTTTCCTCCTGCTGATAGTATATATGATGTTACAACTTAATAAACTTGCTTGGCATAAACCACAGGCTTATGAAAGACTTTCCAGACCCAGCTATTGCTTGTCTTCTTTCTCATCCTATCACTCTCACATCTCAAGCATTTGGGACCGATCCTTATTCCTGTTGGCTCAGGTCACATGATTTATTTCTTCCTTCAGAAGTTTCAAAATAGGATAATATTCATCTAAACATTTTTGTGTTTTTCTTTGCTACCCATTCTTAAACACTGCTTTTTATGTATGTATGTAGTAAGAATTAAGAATCCCAGAGTTTCCAAGCAGATATTGTCAGAGACAAATGTTAGCAATTGTCCAAGCAAAGGTAGAATGTAAGCCACTATTTAGTATCATTTCTGTTTGGAAATGTGGGTCAGGTTCTGGAAACAGATGCTAAAGATTACATTGTAGATGCTCTTAATAACACAGAACTATGCATTTAAAAAAAAGAAAATGATAAATACTGACACAGCATACCAACTTTCTCAGACATGATCAATTTATTTGAAGAATTCAAATTTCACTTGTTTTGGGATAATTATGTCACTGGAAGCAATCACATTTTATACAGTCAATTGACCATTGGGTAGTATCTAGAGGAAAGGCAAAACTTAAAAAACAAAACAAAGCAAAACAAAAAAAAAAAACAAAACAACTTAGTGTCTATAGGGTGATACTTACAAATTGTATCAGCAAAGGAAGCTGCTAGCTTTTACTACTGAGACATGAAGCATGCTAATACTAGTAGTGACCCTTTAGTCCAAGTCAACACACAATCTGGACCTAATTTGTGCAAGACACTAGGTAATGGGGATGTAGGCAAAACACAAACACAGAAATCAGACACACTCCGTCTTAGCAAGTGAACTAACAGCATTTATAAAGGTAGTGTGGTGAGACATAACGTACTCTTCTGAGGCCATGGTTGGAAATGTCTCTTCCCAAAGAAGTCGGTACTGGGCTCCACTGCAATCGGGTGGAGTGGGCTGGCAGCTCAGAGCCTAAGAAACGTGGCATCTCTGCAAAAGGAAACAGCTTATTTCCTCCATGGCTTTAGATATATGAAAAGAAAGAAGTATCCAAAGGTAAAATTTTACCTTTGAATATTAATCAACCACTGTTGACCCATTTTAAGAAATAGATTAACAGGAAGTGAAGATGGAAATAAAAGATCAGGGAAAGGACAGAGTTCTGGTGACCAGGCAGAAGCTGCTCAAGACAGTACTGCCACTATGAACAAGCCATAGCAATGGACAGTCCATTACTACAGACAGCCTGTTAGACTAACAAAGGCTGGTTCTGGCCACAGGAACAAGAGTCCCTCTCTAATTCATGCCACATAATGAAGACTGAAGCCCATATATGGGGACAAGAGATTGTTTTCAGGTTAAGTATCTCATGTTAACTTTTATTTCCTAGTTTAAAAAACACATATGGAGGAACAAGTTTCTCCAGAATGACAAATGTACCACTTGTTTTACACCTTAAAATAATTTTAATTAAGCATATTGACAAAATATCACAACCCCTGCTTTTGCACTTTATAAACATACATTAGATAATACTTTAGGGAATGACCACAAATACAATAATCAGTTGTTTTAGTATTTTTCATCATCCTTAACTTTAAAATTAATCTTGTATTATCTCAAAGGCAAACATCTCATTTCTTCCATTAAATTACTGCCCAACTCAAAAAATAATAAATAAACAAAAAACCCTGTCAACGCTAAGTCAGAATACATATACCCGCCAGGCGTTGATAAGATAAAAAAAACAATTTACACATATGAGCACCTCACAGAACCAAGTGACTGCTGAACTTCACTGTGAAGCAGCCCTCAAACCCATGGCTGATCAAGGTTAGAATCCTTTCATTAGGAACTCTGTTATGTCACAACACAGTATTATTTAACTACTAGACCACCAAAAAGCTAGAGAAATAATTTACTTAAAAGTAAAATTTGTAAAATGCAATCTATTCTGGTCTTACATTTAAAATCAAATGATGAACTCTCATTTCATACTTATGTACATCATGAACCAGTTCTTACAAAAATGTACTTCAACTATAAATGCTACATTATGCAAAAATAATTCATCAGTTTTATTTAATTGTAATGACTTTTCCAACTCTGATATAAAAAACATTAAAAGAACTTAAAATTTAATGGGAAAAAGCTATTTTCCCCACTTGCTAAAAAGAAGTTTTGTTTTATCTTATTAACATACAATGCCCTATTTAAGGCACATCTTTTTTTCTTAAGGAAAACCCCCAGAAATTAGTGTTTTGTTTTTTTCTACACACAATTTTAAGACAGAGCCACTCTGTAGCTTTATCATTAAATAACTCTTAATCCAAGCCTAATATGAAAACGAATGTTTCTACACAGCAACAATCTACACAGCCGTCACATGTAGTTGTAGCTAGAATAATCTCAACTGTTGCTGCTTTCACCTTCCAGGTTGTCCCAGGAAGGCTGTTATCACCAAAGAAGTTAAAATGGTTGGCACGGCACTATACTTCTGCCCGAGTTACCAAAGAAATTCTGCCTTCCTAGCCAGAGTATCATCACATTTCCTGAACTTAGCATCTAACCTTGGCCCAACTGTTTCCTCTGACAAATCTTAAGAACAGTCCAAAGGAGCCCCAGAAAACTAAGAATCTCCACAATAATCATAAACACAAATCTAGATGCTCTTGTCAGTTCATTATATATATCACCAATACCTCATCTGAGTGTTTCAGTTAAGAAAACAACAAAAAACTAGGGAAAGGAGAAAAATCACAAAGACAAATATGGCTGTATTGTAGGGCCTTGTAAACTCAACTGAAGTGGAGGTGAGGGATATAAGAATGAAAACAAACAGAAAGAGCAGGTTTCTTCAAGTGGGCTTACATAACAGTATGGGAAGTTTAAGGTTTCCAAAGTAATTTTCTTTACTTCTCATGAAGCCTCAAAAATAGTGGGTAACTAGGTCTCTTCCAGGATTAATCACTTTCACTGTAATCTTGAACTAAGTCTCAATTCTACCAGTTCAGTGGCCAATATAAAGAGGAATGAATTTATAAGAGAATTCTGGGTCAAGCATGGGGCAAGGTGGCAAAATAGCTGAGAGAGAGCTGGAAAGGAAAAAGGAGCAGTGGCAGCAAAGTGTGGCTGAGGATGACACAGCTGAGGTCGCCCACCACAGCCGTGGGCGCCTCTGCTTCTACTAAAGGGAAAACAGGTGAGTTTCTAAATGTAAATTGACTTACTTTGTTATGTTTTAGAAACAAAACAATGTTAATTCTGAGACATATTACATACTCCACAGCTAGGTACATTCTGGCACAATAATACCTCATGTAAATAATACCATTTTTCTTGTAATGTATATTGGCTCTTAAAATTTTTTTTAAAATAAACTGTCTATAAAAGTACATAAGATCATTAGTAACTAGACAACATGAACAAATTATAAAAATATTTTCATCTCTCAGCCAGCATCTTAACTTTTCAGCACAACACACAGTATTCTTCATATCCTTAGTTACACCTGTTAAATAAAAAACAAAAGCAATCATACTTGCTAGTATAAACTAGTTTTACTTCTACAAAATGATAAGAGTTTCTGCACATTAAAACATACCCAATTGAATTCCATCTCCTATTTTGACATATCACAATGAAAACAAATGCCCCTATCACGGGCTCGGTGACAGCATCTGCTTTTGCCATCTCTCCAGAGAAAGCTGGTCTCCCTTTTCTTGTCCTATTATCTAGTGATTAAATCAGGTGTCTGAAATTGTTTCGAAAACTCCCAAGCCCTGTTACATAAATACCAAAACTTTGAATTTTCACTGCATAAAGGGCAATCTCGTGTATTTGTTACCAGCTGCTAAGTATGGGGGAAAGCACTTATTCTATACTAAGATTCAGTCTACTGGAATGAAGAAGGGCTTAGGGCCCCAATGACATGAAAACCTAAAGTATGAACAATCTATTAGCTGGAGTGTCCATTCTCTGCTCAACTTTACCTCTAAAATTGGAAAACAAATAGAAAATTCTTCAGGCGTACATTTTTAAGAAAAGAAAATATGAGAAATTCCACATTAAAGTTTACAAGGACATCAGAGCCACATGAAAACAAACATGATTATTTACATTACTTTTCTAAATCACATAAAGAAAAATCACTCACACCAGCAAATACAGCTCAGAAATAAAAGCAGTTAGTTATAGCAACATGACAAATGTTACCATATCTTTTTCTAATCACATTCTGCCAACTCTGTGGGAAAAAGAAAAAACAAAACAATTTTTATAAATGAGGAACCTATAGAATTGTGTCACAGGTGACCCCTTTGAGAATTTACATTTTAGTCTATTAATAGCTAAAAACAGAACTGTGCCCATTCTTGAGAAGAGAATTTCTAGATAAACCTGGTAAGGTTTAAAAAATTTACTAAATAAAATTCTGAAAATTAAAACTAGTCAATCCATATAATGTCATGTACTTTTCAATTATTACAAAATCATTTATTCTTATAGAGTCTTACATCATAGTTTCTTTCTAATGAGAAAAGATAGCAAATCATGGTGCTAATATTTAAACTTATGACCGACTTTATAGGTAAAAACTCAATCCTGGTCATTAGAGAAAGGATGGAAAATGGCACCTTTCATGGCGAAATGAAAACCAAAAGTAACATGGCTGAAATGTTGAAACCATAGACACTCTTTTCTTTATCAATGCAAAACACACATTCACAGAAAATTCTAACCATAATGCAAGCCATCATTTGTTTATATTTTCTACTGGCTGGTGACTCTATTAGTACAATTTCAAAGAAAATAATTTAAGCCTTTTCTATTAAATCCATAGAAATGGCAGAACAGAATTATTCCTGTTCATATGAGTTTGTTGTGTATTAATGAATATGAGACTTCTTGTGCTTTTCCATCTGAGGAGTAAAAACCACCAATGATTTATTTTCAATAAGATACAACTTCAAAGTTACACTAAACATCTACACAAAACAAAGCCTTCCTCAAACCCAATCTATACATATGTATCAACAGTGCAGACTCATCATTTGTTGAGTGAAATGTTGACTCATAACAGTGTACTCAGCTCTAGATTTTAATTCACAAATATATATACATACATATATATATATGCGCCTTGTGTATGACAACTGTATGAAAATAGTCTCAAAAATAAAGACAATACTTGAGAAACGAAGCAATCCAATTTCCCTGATTCTGCATCCTGTTACAGGGAAAGTGAGTCTTTGATGCTTCATAAGTCCTTCCAAAGGTTCAGGATGGCCTTAACCACGCATTGCTTCCCGTCTTCCAAGCTTCCACCAGTTTAGGCCTAACAGTTCACATCTGGAAGTGTTTCACCCTGTGGTCAGGAATGCTAATGTCCCGACTTTTCTAAATCGGGGAGTTTTCTGACCAGAGCTTGGTGGTTCATTTTGATGCTAGCAAGGAGTCCCCCTTCTATGCCATCAGACCCAGTATAACTGATCTCATCACCATTCAGAGTGGTCATATGCCCTCCAAGGGCTTTTAAGATGGCATTGCCAGCACATATATCCCACTTTTTGATGTATGTCACATGAATATATAGATCTGCTTTTTCTTGGCTTGTATCGGGCACATCCAAGAGTGCTAAAACTTTATAACCTAAAAGACAAAGAGAATTCAGGTCATTACTCAAATGACTTTTAAGAAAAACTGTGTAAACTTTTCAAGTCCATAGTTAAAGGGAACAGGATGAGGTCTTCATGAGTGTTCTACACTGCCTTTGCTGAAATCTAAAATCATCTCCCAACATAATAATGCTTACAAGTAAGCAAACCCAATATTAGGTTTGATGTAGCAACAGTACAGTCATAACAAACTTATGCTATTCTCAATTATGGCAAGCCTGTCTATGACACCTATTTTAAAAGTGTGCTATACCACACTTCCTAAAAGGAAGAGGAGGAATAATAATAGTAGCAGTAACAATAATAATAATAATCCGATGATGATGATGAAGGCGATGACACCACATCTAGAACCTAGTTCATCTCATCCCTTCTGGACATTTATCTTTCCTAACCAATCTAAAAGGTACCTGGGGGAGAAGGAGGACTTAGGAATGCAGGTATAGGCAACTGGCAAATTAAATACATCAGGTTCAAAAGTGTCCTTTCTCCCAGCCAACTACTTCTATCTTAGCATTGCTTAAAAGTGATTGCAACACAAATGTTCCCTGATTTTAATTTAATTACCTGAATTAAAAAAAAAAATTCTGACAAGATAAACATTCATCAAATGGCCTCTTCAAGCCAAATCTAGGTTACATTCTGCTTTTGTAGACATCTCATAGTAATTAAACATTTCAGAAGGCAGTTTCAAATCAAATAATATGGCAAAAAGTACGTGTCTCCCAATATTTGAACTGTGGATTCTGATTTATAATCAAGTCTTATAAAAGCAGAGGATAATATGGGGGAATACATCTTGCTCATCCCAAATATACAAGTTGAAGAGTTCAGTGATCCTGGGATTAGCCATTTTAGGAATCCCTAGGATACCTGACAGCTTTTTGTCACACGAAACATCTCAAATCTTCCATCTTTCTTCCATAAACATTCTGAAGTCAAGTCACATAAAAAGAACCCTGCTGGCATACACTGGTAGCAATATGCTTTTGTGCTAATTTAGGGAGAGCATCATTAAGACTTAGTTTAGACCCGGGTAATGGTAATGCAATCTTACCCACAGGAGTAGGAGTAGGCCTGTCTTTTAAGTAATTCACCTCTTTATTTTGTGCCCACACATGGAACAAACAATTTGGTCCCAAAAAATCCTTGCTCATTCTGGGAACTACAAGAGGGGAGAAGCAGGGTGAACATACCAGCACCGCCAGCCGGGATGATTGCAGTCTGGTTTCCAAATGTCTGAAGAGCAACCTGTTTGACCATCCCTGCATGAGAGCGAGACACAATGATCTTTGGGGTCTTCTCATTGTAGGAAGAACGGGCTTTCACATTTGAACCACTGTCTACCATTGCCCAAGCTGAAAAGCAAACAGGATGCCTGTTAACAGCATTGAAGCTTTTTACAAATTACAATCTCCTAAACCATGCAAGGGGGGAGGGGAGAGTCATTTTTTTTTTAACCATTTCCACCAAACAGCATGTTTTATTTTTGTAAGTAGAAAGTAACTTTATTTTTTATTATGGGTTATGTATTGAAACAAAGCTTCTAACTGCCTTCTGTCCTTCACAATTCGAATAGCTTTCAAATATTTGACATAAGAATTCTGGTATTCTCCCGATCACCAAATGATCCTCCACTGAGAATTATACCATGTAACTCAATTCTTAACTATACTTATCCCATTTTCTTCCCTCCCTTCATAAATTTCACATCAGCACAGCCCTAACAAATATCTTACACACTGAGGTCAACATCAAAGTCAGATTTAGAGAGCATAATCTGGTACAAGAACACAGTTTAGATAATTCAAGTTTCAAAATTGATTTTCTCCTACTCCTACTTCTAATACACTCACAGTTTCACTTTTCATCTGCTATATTACAAGTGCATTTAAAAACACAGCATAGTTAAAGAAGGGAGTTAGATTTAGAGATTGTTTTATGAAGGCACACGACCTGGTAAGTTGCTGTCATGGCATATTTGTGAAGAGGGAAACTTAACTGAAGAACCATTTCTATCAAACTGGTACATGGGCATGTCTACAGGGGGTTTTCTTCATGGCTACTTAGTGTAGGAGAGCCCAGCCTATGGACAGCACCATCACTAGGTTGGTAGGCCTGGCTTTATGAGGAAGGTGGCTGAATGGCTGAAGAGATGGTTCAGCATTTAAGAGGACTTGCTACTCTCCCAGAGGACCAGAGTTCTGTTCACAGCAGTCATGTCAAGCATCTCACAACTGCCTGTAACTCCACCCCAAAGGATCTGATCCCCTCTTCTAGCCTCTGGGATGCCTTTACTCATACATTCATATGTACATGAATGGCATACTCTCAAAAAGGCACATTTAGATACATAAAATTTTAAGCAAGGTAGCAAATGTAGGAGCATGGGAGCAAGCCATGAAATAGCATTCCCCTGTAGATTTTACTTCAAGTACTTGCCTTGCTTTCCTTGATAATAAACTAGAATTTCCAAGATGAAATCAACCCTTTCCTTCCTATGTTAGTTCTGGTCATGGTGTTTATCACAGGAACAGAAAGCAAAGTAGAACATAGTACAAAAATAAAAAGCCAATTGTGTATGGTAGGTCATACCTATTCCTAGCATTTAAGAGGCTGAAGCAGGAGGTTTACTCTGAGTCCAAGGTCATTGTAGGATATAGAGTGAATTCTAAGACACTTTGGCATACAGTGTGAGACCCCATCTCAAAAAGAACGAACTAAAGAAAGAATGAAACTAAGGAAAGGGGTTGGTGGTTTGAGGAGAGAAGTTTTCCTCACTATGGTGCAAACAATCCAAGAAAGCAAATTTAATCAGAAGTAAACCAATTATATTGCTTTTCTAACATTCATTCATGTGGGATAGTCTGATTATCAAGGAATGCAGTTTATTTCTGGCTATGGGGAAAAAAAGGGAAGTCTGGGTTTCTGAGTCACCATGGATGATGAATGCCTCCTTTTAAAACTATATACAACGACAAGAAAAGTAAATATAAGGCCCTTTAATCTATAGCTCCAGAATAAGTAGGAAACGAGAGAAAAATCCATATAAATGAGAAGGCAAGAAAATAAACATAGCAGACCAGTGGAAAAACTGCCAGATACAACTGCAACGTGTTCATGATAGTGGGTCCTTCACAGGAGTGCTAAGCAGTTGGAGAATTCTCAGTGGTGAGAAAACTCAGCTAACAGAAGCAAGGTTCCTTCTGACCTGAAGTTAAGTCAGTAAAACACTTCAGAGAAAGGCTTAGAAAAGAAATGGAACCCAGGGAGATAACAGGCAGAAGGCATCTCTATCATTTAGAATGGAAAGTAGAGTTTAAGAAAGAAGACAGTGTTCTTCCAGGGACAAGGCCAAACAAGACAAAACTAAAGCAGGTGCCTATTAAGAAACTCTCCACTCCATAGTAGATAAAGCTCTTGAAGGAGAAGCAGCCAGTGGCAACCTGTCACCACTCCCAGAAGACTGGTGTCCTATGGGAAAAGTGGCCTGGTCTCCAGAGCCAGGAAAGATAAGGGACTAAGAAGTGCTGCAAGGTACTCTCCGTTACAAGAACAGCGTAGCAGCTGGAAGAAAGTCACCTTAAGAAATACACTTAATAGGCCTTGTTTTAAGTAAGCAGCTGTTAAGTCCACTTCAGAAATGCAGAGAATTGAAAATACTGAAGGCAAAATATAATCCTTGTAACTTTTAAAATACACCAGAGAAAAAGCTCATGAGTACTTATCATAATTCTTTTTGTAACAGTTACAAAAAAAAAAAAAAGGAAAGTTTTAAAAGGTGGAGAAGAAAGCTCTAAATTATTTTCTAATTAAGGTTTGCTAACTGTTCTGTTATACTCAGAAATGAACTTCCAATGCTCTGGCTCTAGGGGTCAGTATTGTATAAGAGATTAGCAATTACTAATTCGGTATTTTAAAAGGCACTTCATGTTAAATATGCAATACTTTAATTTGTAGCACTTACTTGAACACATATTTTTTAAAGATTAATTTTAAATTATATGTATATCTCCACACTTGAGCACAGGTGCTGGGTGGCCAGAATGGGATGCAGATGCCCTGGAGCAGGAGTTCTAGGTGGTTATGTGTCACCTAAACTAATATGGATGCTGGAGACTAACTGGGCCCTCTGTAAGAGGAGTGAGTGCTCCTAACCAAGTCGTTCCACCTCTAGAGGACATACTGACATTCCATTTAGGCGAAAGGTAAAGGAGCAGCTACAGAAAGTGTTTATTTGATCTGAGATAAAGGAAAGCCCAGTGGGGCCAGGCAGCAGCCCCATCTTCCCCTAACCCTGGCACAGGAGGCCTAAGGCAAGGCAATGTCTCCTGCGTTTAGCTACACAGAGTGCAAATCTGACTGCTATGGCTCTGAAAGGAAGGCCAGAGAGTAGGTGTGATTCAGTGATTCAAAAACCTAATGCCTGGTTTTGTTTTTTTCACTTTATAAAGTACATTAATATATATTCATATAGCCCCACAATAACTCTGAAAATAACGTAAAATGGGAATTAGCGTGACTCATTTTTTAAAAGAAGCAAGCATATGAAGGCTAATGACAGAGCTTGAAACCTTCCTGTCCTTTAAAAGGTGTTAGTTGTTTGAATGCTCAAAATAGGCTCTCTACTTTCCAGTAATTCTGTCTATACAGTAAGAAGGTAAATGAATTGTGTATTCCAGCTATTCTCTGGATTAGGTAAAAATAACTTGAAGCCTTATTCATTAAATCTCTGCTTTATCTCATAGCCTGAAACACAGGGTTCCCAGAGCCTCTTAACTCCAAACAAACAAACAAAACAACAAAACAAAAACCAAACAAACAAAACCCACCAGAACCACAGTAGGTTAATAGGTGAAATGGAAATTGATGCTGAACAGGCAAGCTGACTCTCATTCCTGGGCCTTGCTTTCTACATATACTAAGGAAAAAAATTAAGAACCTGAATTTAAAACCAGCCCTAACTACACAGAACACACTGTTAAACAAACAGATTCAAAACACAGAGTAGAAAATAAATGCCACTGATAGTTTGCTACAAAGAATTTAAGAGCTATAAATTTCCACTAGGTACATTTACACATTCTTTCATTTAAAATGCTATGAAAAAAACTTAAGTTTCTAAGAATTTCAAACTCAATGAATTAATTACAAACAAGTAGCAAGAATTCTGATCAGCTCTATTCCCCACTTGCCACCAACAATAATTCCTATCAGGAGCTCTGTCAGAGGAGTTCAGTCAGTTGTCAAGTATGCTGACGTTTGATAGTTTGATAGACTTGTTTTACACTGGTGCTCTGTGAATGCTGATGCATAGCCTGGGACAAACCTTCCACCTAAGAATGGATGGCAATCTATACATAATTTTGATTCTTCAAAATATTTTCTAACTGGCTTGCATTTTTGCTTCAGCATAACAGGTGTTAAAATCCAGCTTTATCCTCTGGGCATAACATGGGCATTCCATCTCCACGGTGGAGCAGAAGTACCTTTAGCTCTACAGTTATGGTAACAAAATATGAAATATAAGACACTGATGGCTAGGTATACTGTAATTGAGCTGTGAAGAATTCCTATTAGAAGAGGAAGGCAGTACAACTTCTATCTGGGATTCTTGCTATTACTTCTTCCAGCTGGTGGAGGGGCACTTGCTCTTGGGTGGTGCTAGAATATGTCGGAAGCTAGGTTAACCAATAGGACCCTAGGACTCAGTCTCTGTGAGATTATCACCTAATAGTTGATTTTTGAGTCATCACAACCTATAAGTAACCTTACAATAAAGCACTCCAGATACACTTCACAGAAATCCTTTCTTTGGTTTGTTAACTGCTATCTTCACCTGAGAGAACAATGTACTTCTCCAAGAAAAGTACAGCAGAATAGGCCAGCTGCTCACAAAAGGATACTTTATTGTTAACTTACAAAGATAATTTGGGAAGCAACATGTTACTAAAATAAGACTTCTGGTGTCTGTACTGGTTACTGTTTGTTGTTTTTCTTTCTTGTCAATTTAACATACTCTAGGGTCTCCTTGGAAGAGGAAATCTCAAAAAGAAAAAAACTCCATCAGATTGGTCTGTAGGCAAGTCTGCCAGCTATTTTCTGTTTGATGTGGGAGGACACAACACACTGTGGGTAGTGCTACCTCAAGCAGAGGTAGAGCATATCTATCAACATCTTGGCTTTTGTATTCCAGCTTACAGAGTATTGTTTAAGATCACTTACACTTTCTTCTGAAAACTTTTTTTTGAGTCAGGCATAGTGGCATACACCTATACACATATCCCAGTACTGGCAGGCAGGCAGATGTCTGTGAGTTCGAGGCTGGCCTGATCTAAAAAGCAAGTCCAGGATAGCCAAAGCTGCACAGAGAAACCCTGTCTCAGAATAATCAGACAAACAAACTTTTTCAATTAAAAATATTTTAAACTCTTCAAAATAAAATGAAAGTAACAAATCTAGAAGGATCATGAACAGTGAAAATTCTTACTTCAGCCCTTCTTTTTCTTTTACTTCCTAGTTCAGAAGATTGTTTGTTTGAGGTAGTGTCTCACATAGCCCAGGATGGCCTTCAAGTTTATAGATAGCACAGGCTAATCTTAAACTTATTTATTTTTAATATATTTTTATTAATGTAAACATATGCATGTAAGAAATTCTGAAACTAATGCACAAATTTGAGGATGACACTGTATTATCCACAACACTGGGTCATTAGGACTGTTTTCAATAGTGGCAATGTGGATACTGTCACAATTAAAAGCCTTGTCATCCTAGAGAATAGTGGTGCCAAGGGTCATAACATTTGTCCTATAAGTTGATGGGAATTAACCAATTAAAAGCATGAGTAATCCTTGCAGGCAGAGAGCAAAAATATATACTCTTCCCTCACGACAGTAACATCTTGTGCTATCACAGTGAACATGAGACTACCATCCATGCCTTAGAGGATCAGAAGACAACTGGCAGCCTAGTATCTTCCCTGCATCCACTGACATTGGCAGGGATACCAGCAAAAGGCATACCCAACTAAATAAGAAATTCCCTCACATGCTCGGTCATACATGCCTTCTTAACACATATCCACCACTGACCTCACCTGCTGCATTTTGGGGGAAACTATACAACACAACTGTATGAAGGATGGAGAAACAAGGGCCCCAATGATCTGTAAAAGACACTGGCTGTAGCTAAGCATGAAACAATTCAAACATGGGACAGCTACTTTATCACTCTTGATGTTATTAAGTGTCACTCTCCTTTACCACAATATTGAGCTCTGTATAATACAACAGATTTGATAGAACAACTGTTCAGCTTTACCTCAGAATCCAGTGTAAGAATCCTAGGCCTCAACCCTAACAGTTTTCTGGGGAATGTCAACACCTAGTATTTCCAACAGATTTTTTTTAGCAAGCTGTGTTTTGTCACACACTATCAGTGTGAACCATAAAATCCACTGCCTCACAAAGGTGCTCATGCTTCATACCTGTATATTCAGAAAATGGCTTATGAATAACGCCTAGCACAGGTTTGCCATTCACAGCTACACACACCATGGTGGTGACATACTTTCGAAGATCCTCTATGAAAAAACACAAATGCACAACTGTTAAAATACTGTGTTTAATTTTAGTATACAATAGGATATTTCCCTCATTCGAACTTTGTCAGAAGCAAAACTGCCCTAAGCAGAAGGACAAGAGCTGCTCAGTAGTTACGGACCTAGTTACCTGGGTTCCTCAGCCAGTCCATCATTTCAATAAATCCATAACTTGGGGCAAATCAAAGTCAGCTCAGTTTTCTAATCCATATAGTTCAGATACCAATTATCCATCTTTAGATATAAATTAACTTTTAATCTTATAATCAATTTTAAAAGTCACTTTAGAAGTATAAAATAGGCTAGGTCATTTCAGAAAAATTCTTTTTGCAAACAAGCTCAATATTGTTTCTACTATTTACTCATATGAATTAGTTTTGTAACTTTAGTTATTAAGTATCTTCTCTTTTAGTTATTAAGTGTCTTATGTCTTCTCAATAGTAATAATCTATTGAGTACATATTACATTTCAAGTTCAGTATACAGAATGCCAAGGAGAAAAAAGTAGAAACTCCAATATTCGGGGGGTCTTGGAATATACTGGAACAAATTAATTAACTTTAACATACAACAGGAAAGGGCAAGGCAGGAATTAGATACCTCTGTGTAAGAAACAGCTGGAGGTAGGACCATAGAGATAAAACTTGAGCTAGGCAAGAGTAACATGCATGTGTGTATTTGGGGGTTGGTGGTAATAAATCTTCTTTTGCTGCTTTTCACTTTCTGGATCCATAAAATTTACTACTTTGAAATCTTAAGTCAAATGTGTATAATAAAACCTGAATTCCCAATATCCAAAGTAAAAACTATATTCTGGCTGGTACTTTTCCTTAGTACTAGGTGTCTAATAGCTGGTGTCACTGTTAATGGTCCAGTGAGCCCCTGATCCTGAACAGGATAATGTTATTAAAGGAATATTCTATGGTATGGGAAACAAGAGGAAGAGTCACCCATTTTGTCTAAATGGTCTACATAATACCTTAATAATCTAGCATGCTTATCTGGAAATCTAATCGGATTCTTAAAATCTAACTGGAAAAGTTCTTAGATCTGTAACGTATCTGCCACCATGTATACACTATCTGTTTTGGGTTTACACTCTATAATATAAAACAGCAACCTAACTTTTGAGACTCACCCGTGTATTCCTGTGTAGCATCAAGTGGGTCAATCCAAACAGTCACACTTTCAGCTGGAACCTCCTTAGGAGCAGCTATTTCCTTCAGGATGTCCTCAGGAATCTTACGGTTCCATACAATGACCTCCTTGTCAGATGCATCCACATGTTCCTCAGTATTTATCTACAGTGGAAATAATTGGTAATTACGAAGAAGAAAATCATTATTTAATAAAATAAAAAAATGCATCTCAAAGAGTTCAAGAATTCTTACTAAGAAAGCTTTAAATACTTTAAGAAAATTCAATAATTAAAAATATTCAAGTTTAGTGTTTTGGTTAATGAGACAAAGACTTCATGGAATGACAGGATTCCAATAAATGTATCAAAGAAGTGAGTTATTCAAGGTTAAATCACAGAGGAAGACAATGCAGCCAGTCCTGATGAGACCTGATAGGCTAGGGTCAGAGGGAAGGGGAGGAGGACCCCCTACCAGTGGGCCAGAGGAGTGGCATGGGAGGAGATGAGGGAGGGAGGAATTGGGAGGAGATGAGGGAGGGAGGAATTGGGAGGAGATGAGGGTGGGGGCCACAGCTGGGATATAAATTAAATAAATTGCAATAAAAGGGGGGGGGAGAGTTAAAGACCTGATGGACTGAAGCTGGGCACATGTCTACAGCCCAGTCAGCTAGGAAGGCTGATGGGGTCAGGGTGTGACTGAGACCACCTTAGGGTAATTTAGGAGACTCATTTTAAAAGCAAAATTAAAAACATGTAAAATATGAAAAGAGATATATTCTAGAATACTGGTCACAAACTATACTTAGAAGCAAACAGAATATTAACAATGTAGTTGATATGCCTTAAAAACAGAGAACTTAAGTGATAATGGATAAAATGGCTGAGGAAATTGGTGGTGTAAAATGTACCTTTAAACAGTATGGAAAAGGAATCCTGGAAATTACTGAAAAGATAAACCTAGTATATTACAAAACCTAAATAAAATTTAAACAAGCAATCAAAAATAACAAAAAAGCCTCATTATCTTTTAACTACATATCAAAGATATATCAGAGGGTAGATTTCTATCTTTTTATTCTTGTAAGAAAAAAATTAAAACATAAAATAAATCTGTTTTACCATTCATAGATAAAATTGTGGAGAAGAGAACAACGAATGCATCTTTAATTAATGTACTTTTGCCTGCATGGGTATCTGTGTTAGCACATGTGCCTGGTGCCCTGTTGGCCAGAAGATGGTACCGAAGCTCCTAGAATTGGGCATACGCATGGTTTGTGAGCTGCCATGTGGATGCTCGGAACTGAACGTGGATCTCAAGAACAGCAAGTACTCTTAATTGCTGAGCCATCTCTCCAGCCCTCAACATATTTTTAGAGCTAGGATTTCCCATAAATCATCATATACGCAAATACATGCAGTACTGTGTACAGTAAGAGTTCTGTTAAGAAAAGGACCCTGCAGATTTGTTTACATTGACATTTTCCACCTTGGCACCCCTAATTACTTTGAGTGAATAAACCTGTTGTGAAGCTACCCATGCTGTGCACTGCAAGCTGTTTTCCAACAGCGCTGACTAGACGCCTATAAAAACTTATTAAGTGTATTCCTTATTTTCAAGAACCAAAAATGTCTCCAGGTGTTACCAAATGATAGACCTCCATCTTGCCGCACTTAGAATGGCCACTTTAAATAGTGAGCTTCTTACTATAAACACGGCCAAAGCCTACTGCTAGCGAGTCTGTAGCCAATGTCTCCCTGACAGGAGGACTCATTGTTATCTTTCTAAATGTTATCAAATTGCCTTCAAAACATTTATGTTTTTGTGCTTATCTCCATGTATGGGTATGCGCTGCATGTGTGCCCATGGAGGCCAGAAGGGGGAATTCAATTCCCTGGAACTGGAGTTAGGTAAGACAGTTGCAAACAACATGTGGATGCTGGGAGCTGAATCTGGGTCCTTTGTAATAGGATCAATTGTTCTTTACCATTCAGACATCCTGCTAAACCCTAAATACCTATATTTACACCCACAGATTTATGATGCTCCAACATTAGTCTGAGAGGCTCTTTAGAGCAGTGCGGCAGATAGCAATTAATGTAGAGGCACATTATTGTTCAAAGTGTGGAAAGTGCTAATGAGTGTCCAGCTACATATGAGATTCCTTCATCAGCCCTGTCTCCACCAAGGTTCCAGAAACATCTAGACAGAGAAGGCAGAAAGAATTCAAGAACTGGAGGACGGACAGAATGCTGTGAAACGCGATTCTGTGCGCATAACATGGCTGCTGCATACACGAAAACACAGCACAATCCTGACACAAGATCCATACAGTTAAAAATTCCTACATGGAGGGGAGAGGGACACTCAAAGACCCCACTTCTGGTGAGGAGCTAGTGGTGGTTGATGGCTTCTAACAGTAATGGCTAATGGCAGTTATCTTTTCTATAGTAGTGTGGCCAATGTCTATGCTCCAGTAGATGATCCCAGGCCATGCCATGTGTATAAAGACAGTACTACTTGACTTACTAGGTTAACATAAATAATAATAAAAGAACAGAAAGATGTAAGCAATGTGATGGGAGGGTCCTGAAAAGAGTTAGACTTGGGTAGTGAGGGGTGCATAACTGAGTTACACTGTATACATGTATGAAATTTTCAGAGAATAAAAATAAAAATAGTGGGTTTATTAAGGCCTATTTTATATACTGGGCCATACGTATAAACTATTGGTCAAAGAATGTTTTAGAATCTTGTTTACTTTTAGAAATTAGGATAAACCCAGTGAAGCAAAAAAACTTATCTATACTTTAAAAATTAGGTTAATGGGGGCTGAAGAGATGGCTCAGTTAGTAAAGTACTTGCTGTGTAAGCATTAAGTTCTGAGTATGGAGCACCCATGCTGGGCAGGAGACAGGTATTATTCCTGGAGCTTTGTGGAAGATGGAAGGCTGAAGATTAAATTGAGTTTTGGTCCACCAATGCTAAAGAGAAATAGATTGGCAGTTGCCTGGGGCAGGGAATAGAAATAAAAAGACTATTGTAAAGACAAAGAAAACATTCTGAAACCAAACAATAGTAATGGTTCCACAGCCGGGCAAACCTACCAAAATTACTGAATCATACAAAAGCATAGACAAATTTTATGATATACGAACTGTGCAGCAATAAAATTATCTATAAATAAGCAAAAACGAGGTTCACTAGAGAAACCTGAAAGGCGGTATTTGACTTAAGAACTAAAAGAGAACACAGCAGGTTCTAGCGAAGTATATTCTAGACTTTGGAATAACAAGCACAGTCGCTGAAATAAAGAGTATGCCTAGTTCATTCCCAGGGCAGTTAGGAGGCAGCAGAGCTGGAGTGAAAGGCACTGGGCATGGAGTCAGAATGATGAATGCCAGAGCTACTGGGTCCAACACAAAAATACTGCCTTCTCTTATAATGAATACTAACAACATACAGAAGAGGAAAGTGTGGGGAACATACTATTAGAAGAACAAACCAAGATATGGAGTTGATGACTAAGCAATGAGACAACAAAAAAACTTTGAAGAAATAGTGCATATTGTCAAGTATAAAATACTTATCAACTGCATTTTGATATATCAGCAACAATCTTTAGCAATATTAGCAATTAATTTTCTTTGCTTCATACTGACTCCTTCTAAAGTTCTTTTTGCAGGGTTACAGTCAAAAATCCCACCAGCAACCCCTGAGTAGATCTCTGGGAAAAAAGCTCTCAGGCTACCCATAGGTTACAGACTAAGGCCTTTCCTTCCACTGTCACTGACAGGGTATCAGTAAGTCTTGAAAATTCTAATTCCCAAATTTAAGTCACCATGTCTATCAAGAAAACATGTTCTCGAGCTACTATCATCATTTCCTCACTTAATTCCTTTAATAGCCTTTATATTTTTCTTATGTTCTGTATTATATTCACTCACTATTTCCACAAATACTTGTACTCTAAGCTATTTGGGCTATTGAAATAATGAATAAAACAGACAAAAAAATCACTTCCTTTACACAACTTCCCTTTTTATTTTCATTTTCTTTGATTTATTCTTCCTCGTACATTACATTCCAACTGCAGTTTTCCCTCCCTCCACTCCTTCCAGTTGTCACCCTCACCTCAAATCCACCACTCCTTCATCTCCCTTCAGAAAAGAGCAGGCCTCCCAGGAGTATCAACCAAATGTGGCATAACAAGACCCAATAAGACCAGGCACAAACCCTCGTATCAAGGCTGGACAAGGCAATGCAGTAGGAGTAAAACGATCCTAAGAGCAGGAGAAACAGAGGCACCCCTACTGTTAGGGGTGCTCACTGTTAGGAATCATACACAGAAACAAGTCTGAACAATTTTAACATCTATGCAGAGGATCTAGCTCAGACCCACACAGGCTGCCTGATTGTTGCTTCAGTCTTTATTGAGTCTCTATGAGCCTTGGTTAGTTGATTTTGTGGGCTATGTTCTGTGGTGTCCTCTACAGCTCCAGCTCCTACAATCTTTTTTCCCCTTCTTCTGTGGGGTTCCTCAAACTCCACCTAATGTTTGGCTGTGGGTCTCTGCATTTGCTTTCATGAGTTGCTGGATAAAGCCTCTCTGATTGCTGATCTATGTCCATGGACTTAAAGTAGGAACTAAGTATAACAAAAATAACGAAAAGCCTATGACTTCTTAGAGACAGCAGTTTTCACCAATTACAACAACCTTCTTATCCCAGTCTGGCTACTTTCAATGAAGTCATTCATGATAGAAATAAAAAGTAAAGTTTTCAGAAAACCTGTGATTTGAGTGGGTGATATAAAAAGCTTCTAAAAACCAGAAAATTACAAACTAACCATAGGCTATGGCCATAAATGATGCCTAGTCTTGCAATTTCCCCCCATTCCCTGTAACTACTTCTCTGACAGAGTTGTTTACTAGCCTTAAGTATTATTAACCACAGATTTCTTTTGGCTAGCTGTTCGTCTATGTAAGTCTGTCTAGTGTTCACAAAATCCAGTTCTCTTTTCATTCCTGGGCATATGAAATTTCACAGTTCCCATCTCACCTGCAATAAGAAACACAGATATTCTTGCCCATGAAATATGAACAAAAATGTGACACACCTAACTTCCCTGGCTGGTAAAAAGATCAATTTTCCTCTTTTCCTGACATTCTGACATGGCAGAACCACACATTAACAAGACCAACTGGGTCAGAGTCACAACATGAAGAACAACTATCATGGACTCAGTCTTTCATAATGAATGCATTTTCTCTTCCAAACCTAATACCCTCAGCAGTTTAAGAGGCAGAATAAATTCTTACATGTATGATTCAATTTAGTTTGATTCATGGAAGAACAATGGAAGGGAAAAACTGTAAGCGGTTTGGAGGAAAATAACAGAGTAAAATGGAAAATGCAGATCTGAAGGGATAAAAATCCTAAGGGAGAATTAATATAGTTTTAGATACACTTAACACACTATAATGGATGATAGGGTGCCCCGATTTTTGTGATATATGTGAGGCAGCTATAAAATAGTAGAGGTGATATATAACTTTTTAAATGTAAAATGTTAATTTGTGCAACCACATCAGGGATCAGCAATCATATAAGTATTGAATATAAAGGTTAAATTAGTACATTTTACCTTCGTACACACATATGTAATATATAGCACATATATACATACATACAGTTATTCAGACTAATCTTTTAACTAGGGCTTGAGAAAGGCAAAGTAAACTATTCTTCATCAGTACTATGAAAGCTCAAGGCCCTCAAACACAATCAGTGCTGTTAGTTATGATAGTTCAGTGAGCTTGGGCTTCAAGAGGTCTTTAGAAGATCAATCACCTCGTGCATTTATCCATAAACCAGTATGTAATTAATATGGGTTTAGATATAACATCTCACACATAATTTCATATATGTACTACATTGGATAACAGGGTACCCAGATTTTTGACTAAACATTACCTCTGTACATGGCTTTGTGATACAGTTAGCATTTCAAAGAGCAGAGTTATGTTAATGGATCTTACTCAATCCTGTAAAAATCTGGATAAGCAAAAGGGAAAGGGAAAAGGAAATGTGCCCCTTCAGCATGGTTGCTGGAGTTCATAGGGAACTCATCTGTTCTCTAAGACTTACTCTATGGTTCTTATGCCTTTTAGTTCTAGCTGATAAAATAGCAGCAACTTCTCTGGGCCTCTGGTGTGCAGGCTGAAGATTAAGTGACTTTCTCAGCCTCCTAAAGAGCCAGGTCCTCCTACCAAATGTTCATCAAGTGTACCTCTAGAGAATGACTACTTTCAAAATGTATAAATAAACAGCCCCCATACCTGCCCTGTTCTATTTCCACTTTTAAAACACCTTTTCTTTTTTTCTTTTTTAACTTTTCCATTCTTATAACTTTAGACAGGCATTTAATAGGTCATGTGTAATCCTACTACTGATTACTCAAAAGAAAGGGTAACATATTTACATAAGCACAACAACAAAGAGTTCTTGAATACATACGATCACAGAATCACAGTCACAAGTCATGAGGCAACAGAAATGATGATATAAACCTCCCTTTCTATTTGTTGTCTCTAAGTCAGTGTCCTGTAGATCTGTTGTTCTACTGACTGGATAATCTACTTAGATAAACAATACTGAATAATATTGGGTTAGAGGAAGTCAGCTGATTCTCTGTACTCTCTCCCTCACCCTTTCTCTGTCTTTCTCTGCCCTCTTCCTCTCTGTCCTCGTTCTTCCTTTCTAACTAGTTATCCTGGGGTAGCTTTAAACTAATCATGCAACAGAAGATGAACTTGAGCATGTGATTCTCTTGCTTTGATCTTCCAAGTGCTAAAATTTATTGACCTGTGTCATCAAGACTGGCATTAGTGCCATCTGAAGATGTTTAACCTCAATAATATCTGACTTTTAAATTTTTCATAGGTACTGATTTTACTGTTCTTTTTTCACCCCAGCCCCCAGAGATAAAGACAAAACCCAGAGTCTTGAACTTGCTCTGCAGGTGCTCTACCACTGAGCTAAATCCCCAACCCATTACTGTCCCTTCTAAACTGAAAACACCTTTTCTTAACATCTGCTTCTCAAATACAATCTTGCAACAATTAGATACCCTCTATTGTTTCCCGTCTTAAAAATAAATACTACAAAAAAAACCAACCAAACAACAAAACTGGACTCTTAGTCCCATATAACATCTGAGCCAACTCCTCAAAGAGTTACCATTATTCACTATCTCCATTTCTTCAGCTGCTTATCAACTTTGCTTCTACACCATGATACCAAAGACACTTTCACACAAAGTTAACTAGACACTAGAATAGAGGCTAAAAGAAATAAACAAACCTACCAGAGACCTAAGGCTGGTTCTCTACTTCTTAAATGGCTCCATTTGGCTTCTGGTCTAATAAATTATAGTAAAAGGAGATAATATTACACACCCTAAGTCTACCGATGTACATAAGTGAATATAACATTCTGTTGCACCAATCAATATCTAACCTGAACACTAAAGGCAGACAGAGTCAGCCCTAAGAAGTTATTTAATACCAAGGCACTATGTTAACACCTGATATCCAAAAGCCTAGGGTTGTTTTAGTAAACGTCACGTGCTACCCTTAGCAGCTATTATTTTGTTTGCTAATATGTGAAAACTGGAGCACTCACACGTATACACAGATTTGTTTCAAAACTTATGATCTGACTTTACCTTAGATAAAGCAGCTATTTTGCTACATTTCACTATCACTACATTAATTATTGTTTTTCCTCTAAGAAGCGCTCACATAAGCTATGAAGTGTCATGAGCCTAATCACCCATTTGTAAAATGGGCACCAATGAAATATACTTTAAAAAAATTGCTATGAAGTTCAAATAAAGTCCTATGTGACTAATAGCTAGAATACATTAAATGTATTCATTACAGTGGTATATAAATGTATCAACCGCCTCCAAACTGCCATTTCTTCCATTAACTTGTAGGGAAGTACATGTACTTTGAGAAGACAAATGTATTTCTTAAGTATACCTCACATCTAGGTACAAACAACGGTATGTGTTATTTGCCACGGTAGTAAATAAAAGGGTAAGGAACAAGAAAAATGTGAAATGATTTAGTGTTATGTCTTGGAAGGCATTTGAAAAAAAAATGCAGTGTCAATTACATCTGATATTCAGTAGATTAATAGTTGAAATTCAATGTTTCATGGAGGAAAAAAGGGGGGATGATGACACAGAAACAGGACTGAGAGAAACCCAAAACAATAATGTAAGAAGGGCAGGAGCATTGCATAAGATAGGAGATTCTTCAATGTCAATACTTTAATTCTTTGAAGATCAGCATGACAGATACCTTCCAAAGAAATCTGGGTTTAATTTTTATTGTTTACCCAATCAATAAAACTGCTGGATGCAACTTTTCTTTCTAGAAGTCAATACCTAACTATTGTTTGGTGACACAAGATTCTACTATACAGTGTTGAGCCCTTCCCCCATAAATAAACCGGAAAAGGCCCACTGAAAAGTCAGAGTTTGTTGCAGATACATGTAATTCCAGCAATGAACATTCTAGAAGCTGAGACAAGTGGATCCTGAATTCAAGTTGAAGCTTAGTTAGTTCCAGGACAGCTTGGCCTACTTAAAGGACCCTCAAGAAGCAAGCCTGTGGGAGCACAAGCACGCTCTCCCAAGAACACGCGTGCGCGCGTGCACACACAAATGCAGCCGTGCTGGAACGATTAAAATGTATAGATTAAGAAAAAGTCAACTTATTCAAGAAACCTAACACTGACAGGGTAGATGCTACCTAATTCTCTGGCATTGAGAATCTTGAGCGCTAGGATACACCGAAGTGAAATTGCAAGAAAGCATGATCTCCAAATGTTTCCTCGAAAGGCAGCCCAAACTACAATGTTCATAAACCGGCCCTTGCTAACAACTACAGCAATTCATGAGCAACCCACCCCCCATGCTCTGCATACAAAAGATTTCTACAGACTTGGGGCCTTCTAGTTGGCCGGACTGTCTGCCAGAAATCATGGACTCAACACCACCACCTCAAGGGATAAAGTCCTAGGAGAACACAAAGGCCCAAGGGGTTCCCTTCAGTTCGGGAGCAGCCAGTTACAGACGTGTGGTCCACTTCGCCGCCAGCGTCGCAGCATCCAAGGCCACCCAGCTCTTCCCGGCGCGAACACACCCGGCCTGCCACCACCAGGAAGAGGAGGAGGAGCGTGTCCCCGGGTGCCAAAGCTACAGGCTCCCCCAGCTCCTGCGTGCATGACCTTGCCCACGTTACTGTCGCTCGGCAGGTCCGAAAGCGACCCCCACCCCCCGGACCCGGCCCCCCGGCCCAGCACCCACCTGCACGTTGGGGAAGGCCGTCTTGAGCAGGTAAAACATCTTGCGGTTGGACAGCACGTCGCCGCTGGTCATCTTATCCTCGGCGCCCTCGCGAGTCTTCCCCTTGGACTTCTCGTGGAGGACATTGCTCTCGCGGACCCGCCTCACCTCGTCGCCACCGCGCTCGGCCGCCAGCACCGCCACGGCCAGCATCTCGCGCAGGTCCACCGCGCCCCCGTCGGCCCCCGACTCCGCCGCCCCGCCCGCCGCCTCGCCGCCCAGGCCGAAGAGGCTGAAGCGGCCGGCCAGGAAGCCCGAGTAGAGGTGGTAGAGCACCCCGAGCCCCAGCAGGAAGAACACGGCCACCCCCAGCGGGGACAGGCGGATGCCCATGGGGGCCATGGCGCGAGACCGGCGCAGGGCCCGCCGCTGAGCCCGCTACAACGGCGCCCACTTCCCGGCGCCCGCGCGCGCCATCGCCGCCTCCCCGCGCCCCGCACCAGCCAGCAGCCGGCCACTTGGCCTCCGCGTAGGCCAACGGCCGCGAGGTGAAAGGGGAGCGGGAGTGTATATCCGGGTTACCAGGGGGAGGGGAGGGGCACGGGAGGCGGGGACTGTCCGGACAGGCCCCTCCCTGGGGCGGTCCATAATTGGTGGGCGGGGTCTGGGCGCCGCGGCCCTGGGGTTCCGGGAGGCCGCGGAGACCAGGTAGCTGTTGGAGTCAGGTCTCTCTTGGGCCACTGCAGGTATTTGAAGGACAGCCACAGGGACAGTGACTTCCTGGCACTCTGAACAGAAGAGGACAAGGCATTTTAAAACGAACCTATTTGAGCCTCCCCCGCAGCCCGGGTGCTGTGGGCTTGAAGCTTTAAAAAACCTTTCCGCAAGCTTTCAAGCCCAGCAGCAGGGAGGAATGCCACTTGATTCTTCCCCTTATAAGGCCCTGTGATGATTTAACCCAGGGTTTCTCAACCCGTGGGTCACGACCCGTTGGTGCTTGCACTGACCCTTTCACCACGGGGATCACATATCAGGTATTTACAAAATAGTATCAAATTTACAGTTAGGAAGTAGCAACGAAATTAATTTTATGTATGGGGGTCGCCACATGAGGAAATGTATGAAAGGGTAGCAGCATGAGGAAGGTTGAGAAGCACCTTATGTGTTAATTTGTGGGTTATTCCTTGTCTAAGCTTGCCGTGCTTTAAGAAGCTGTGAAGCAGCTTTAACTGATCCTGAGTTTTACTAGGGAAAACACTCAAGCATTCCTTTCCACTCTCAGTGCAGAGGTTAAGGGGAATTGGGGATCAGAACCACTTGATTTTAAGTACGTCTAGGTTACATCATTGGGAGTCAATACATGCCCACCAAATGTGGTATATAATACGGATGCATTGAAGAGAAAATCACTGCCGTGTACAATACCACTGATCAATGATAACAGCAAATTCTAAATTTTAGTAACTACTAAGTAGTCCGTTTTTAAAAGCACATGTGAGGATATACTAACTAGCCAGTACAGCTCACATATGTAAACTTAACATTCAGGAGGCCTAGCCTGAGTCACATCAAAGTTCTAGGCCACTCCAGGTTAGAGAAGGAGAGTCGGTCTCCAAAGGAAATACAGAAAAAAAAAAATACAACTCCTAAATTAAATATTTATATAAAGTCAGTAAAAAGCCAACCCATTTTGCTACTCAGTTAAAAAGCATTGATTTAAAGTAGAGTTTAATATTAATCACCTTAAAAACTGCAAGTACCCATACTTGCGGATATCTGTTAGGTGCTGATAAGTCCTAGCCTGACCTTTAAGTTTCTGTACTGATTAGGCACCTCTAGAATTTACCTATAGTTAGACTGCACAATATTTCCTGCCTCCTGATGATACCTAACTTACAAGTAAGGCCATCTGAAAATCAAGCACCCAGGGGACTCAGGAAAAGGACAGTCCCTTAAGCAAGATAGCAGAGCGCCTAAGCAACCAGCATGATGCCATACAGAGTATCACAATCAAGCCACATGCTTTCAAAGCAGATCTGGAAGTGAGGTCATAGAGTAGCTATTGACACCCACCTTAGCATGGAGATAAAGCCTGGGCACAGCAACCTAGGCTACCTCAGACTGAGATCATACAAATAAACAAAAACAAAACCTGAGTTGGGTGGTAGGTAGGGAAAGCTCAAAAGTGGCAAGTCTGGTGATGTTTACCAGAATAAATTGAACAGCGCTTTGCAGGGATTTTAGAAAGAAATTAGGGGTGTATTCATTCTCTAGAGCACTGTGGGGTTGGGGTTACCGGGAGAGACATTAAATAGGTGCTTGAGCATTTCTACCACAAGAAAGGTATTTATTTATGACCCAAGGAAGAAAGAACAACCAAGGCACAGAAGAGGAGTTAAAGAATATTGCTTGAAGAGGTACCTAAGATAATGATTCCTGGGATTCCATTTGTAAACTATGTATACTTTGTAAACTTTGTAAGCCCTCCAGGCAGGAAAGTGGCCAGGACCCTGCCCTAGAAGCTCCAGCAGCCAGCCCCTCCCCCAGATTTCTCTGTCATAACCTCATTTCCAACCTCTGTAACTGCCACAAAGGTTGTCTGCAGACCCTCAATAGGCCCCTTTCCAGATTATGCTAATTTTAGGTGAAAAATCTGAACAAGGAGCCATCAATCCCTGAGCAGAAAAACCAACCAATCCCTCTGGTTTCCACAGAAACCCACCAATCCCTGAGCAGGAAAACCCATCAATCTGAGTTCCCCCAAACTAAGGTCTTAAAATCCTACCAGTCCTCACCCTGGAAATCACTGCCCTAGAAAGCTCCACCCATGAAGAATCCTTTATAAACGCTGTGTCTGGCCAGTTCCCTGCTGTCCTCTTCCAGGAGCAGCCAGCTCTGTATTTGTCCCTCCATACCCTGGCCCCTCCCAACAAATCTCTTTTTATAAGATTTGCCACTTGGTGTGATTCTTTTTATTGGAAGAAGCCAAGAAGCAATGAGAGATGAAGGGAAGAAGCAAAGAAGTGGATCCAGCAGGGCTGCTGTTCCTGAGCACCTTAGTTCAGCTGGGGATACCCTCTGCTTAGAACAGAAACACCTCAGCTGAGGACTGTCAAAGCTGTGTGGTTCCTGGGCTCCTGAGTCCCAGAACACCTTTTCATCTGAGCAGGAATGCCAACAACTTCAGTATATGGTGACAACTGATAATAGGTAGAATAATAAGAGAAAGTATGACCTGAAGAAAGCATTTATTTTAAATGCATATGGATTGTTGGGATAGGATGCTAAGGATCAAAATCATGCTATCCAAGGCAAGCAGTCCATTGTGGAGCTTCATCTCTTGCCCAGGAATTGTAAAAACCTTTAGAAGAATATGAGTAAATAAGATATTCCTGTTTAGAAACAGATTATCAGTGCTGCTCATTTCCACCCCCTTTTAATATTATGTAAAAAACTATAAGTGCAAGTTTAAAGCTAAAGGATTTAGATGATTTAATAAAGGTGTTAGAGCAGAGTCTAGCTGGCTGGGAGGAAACTTCGATTTCAAATGTCTGAAGTGTCTGGCTCTATACTTTTCTACCTTGAGCTTCCTTGATTTATTGACATATTGTTAATCAGACAAAGGTTTTCTGCCTAAATACTATTTTTTTCCCAGATAAATACCATAAACTCTGTTACTTGTGAAATGAATAATACCATTTATGAAATATTATATCTTAAGTGACAAGGACATTTTTGCTGATCTGAATAAGTCTTAACTCCCAAATTAACCATGATCTTATTTATTTATGTATTTATGGGCAGGGGTCTCATGTATACCAGGGTAGCCAAGGACTCTCCATGTAGCCAAGGATGACCTGGAACTTCAAACTTTCCTTCCTTCACTTTGTGAGTGTTGGGATTACACACCTACCTTACTATGCCCAAAACGAACTTGTAAAAATTAGTTTCCCGTATTTTTATTTTTCCTTTAATATTGTGTCCTAGTATAATTTATGAAAAGCTACTTGACCCCACATTACAAGTATGTGTTTTAGGTTGGGCTTAGATAGAATTTTTGTTGTTGTGTCTCTGTGTAGCCTTGGCTATTCTGGAAATGATTCTGTAGACCAGGCTGGCCTTGAACTCAAAGATCCACCTGCCTCTGCCTCCCAAGTGCTGGGATTAAAGATTTGCACCACTACCACCCAGCTCAGATAGCATTTTTAATGTCTTAATTAATTTTTAATTTTGCTTGAATATTTCTGAATCATTCCACTTGATTTTTAAATATCCTCTATATCTACTTTATGAATCACTTATTGCTGGGAATAACTCTGAAAAACAACTTTGGGTTTTATACTCCTCATATTTCATGTGCTGCATGAGTATATATGCAGATGGAAGCCAGAGGTTGATGCTAGCTGTGTTAGTTACTATTGCTGTGATGAAACTCCATGACTAAAGCAGCTTGAGGAATAGCAGGTTTATTTCTTCGTCTTGTGCTTCCATAGCACTGTTCATGTTTGAAGGAAGGCTGGACAGGAACTCAAACAGGGCAGGAACCTGGAGGCAGAAGGCATGGAGGGGTGCTGCTTACTGGCTTGGTCAGCCTGCTTTCTTGTAGAACCCAGGACCAAAAGCCCAAGGATGGCTAGATAACTCTAGCTTGTATGAAGTTGACATAAAACTAGCCAGCACAATTGACCCTTGTCAACTTGGCACACATACACATCACTGTGAAGCCATAATCTTTCTGTTTTGTTCTTCCAAGATCACACATTAATACCAACATTGCAAGGTTAACATTCCAAATTTTAAGTTTCATGGTCTTTAAAAATTCAAACATCTAGAAATTCTGTCACTGTAAAATAGTCTCTTTTAAAATCCAGTGTCTTTTCAAATTTAAAGTGTCTAATTGTGGACTCGTATAAAACAAAAATAGTTTTTTGTTTTTACTTCAAGAGAGAAGAACCAGAGCACAGTCACAATCAAATAAAAGCCAAATCAAACTCCCAACTGCATAAATAACTCAAAAGCTAATGCCTGCGATTCACTCATGATGTTCTGGGCCCCTCTAAAGGGTTTGGATCACTTCTCTGGATCCGCTTTGCAGCACATACTGAGTGTCTTCTAAGCTCAGGCCAGCTCCACTCCACACCTGCTGCTGCTCTTGATGGCCATACCACATGGTACTAGCATCTCCAAATTCTGCGCTCTCCTGCTGCAGCTGGGCTGTGCTTTCACCAGTATAGCCTCTCCTGAGCTTGATTTAGGGACTCCAGCCCTGCCACACAGTGCCAAGCCTCAGCTGTTCTCCATGACCCCTTTGTACCTTCAAAGCCAGTACCACCTGGGTCACACTTACATGATCAAGTTGGGCTGTCAGCAGGAGGTACATAACCTTGGCAGCATCTCAAACACAGCTTCTGTGTGCAGGCCCTGAGGGATCACTTCCCACAAGACTTTGCCTCAGTAATGCTGGTCTCTTCTTAATCTCTGCGATTCTTCAGCCCCAGATGACCAGCATCTGTTACACTAGCAAAGCAGCGGTCTTACTTTAGTGGTTCTGGTATCTTCTTAATCACAGCCAATTCTTCAGTCCCACCTAACCAGAACCACAGATTCTTAACTCAAATGGCTCGAGAGGGTCTTTTATTCCCTCTGAAACTTCACAATCTAGGTGCCCATTGTCTACATTGCTCTCAGCCATTCTTACTTCCCAAGCTCCTACAGAACACCTCTCTTTACACCCAGTGGCTTTTCTAGCACAAATTTCCAAAGTTCTTCCCAAATTTCTTTGAGAGGATTTACAGAATCCTCTCAAAAACAATGTTGTCAGGAATATCCCATTCCTGGTACCAATTTGTCTTAGTGTTACTATTGCTATGATGAACCATGATGACCCAAAAGCAACTTTGGAAGGAAAGGGTTCATTCATCTTACACTTCAGCATCAGTGTTCATCACCAAAGGGAGTTAGGACAAGAACTCAAACATGGCAGGTACCTGGAGGCAGGAGCTGATGCTTAGGTCACAGAGGGGTACTACTTACTGGCTTGACCTTCATGGCTTGCCCAGCTTGCTTTCTTATAGAACCTAGGACCAACAGCCCAGTGATGCTACCACACACACACTGAGCTGGGTGGTCTCCATTGATCACTAATCTAAAAAAATTCCCTACAGCAGGATCTTATGGGGGCATTTTCTCAATTGAGGTTCCCTCCTTTCAGATAACTCTACCTTGTGTCAAGCTGACATAAAGTTAACAGCTGGTGGCAGCCCATGCATCTAATCTCAGCACTCGGGAAGCAGAGGCAGGGGTATATCTGTGAGTTTGAGGCCAGCCTGATATACAGAGCTAGTTCTAGAACAACCAAGACTAAACAGAAAATCATGTCTAAAACAAACCAAACCAAAACACACACACACACACACACACACACATACACACACACAAAACAAAAACAAACAAAAATCCACAAAACCCAAAAACAGTCCTAGCCAGCATACCTCGTTTCTTTCTCTACTGATAGCCCCATTATTTTGGAACAGGGTCTTTACAGAATCTGAGGCATTCCATTTCAGTGAGCCTTTCTGACCAGCAGGTTTCCTGGATCCACATGTCATCCCCTCCCTCCCTGCTCACAGTGTGGGGTTTGCAGGCATAAGCATCATTTCTTTGTGGATTCGAACTCAGGTTTTCATACTTGCATAGCAAGCACTTTGCCAGCTAAGCCATATCTCCAGCCCATCTTTTCATATTTTTTCACACATAGTTTGAAGTTTCAGATTCTCCAGGGAGCTTCCCTGGCCTCTGGATACAATTCTCTTTTTTTTGTTCTTGGCTTATGCTCTCATGGCAAATAGTACTGCTGCTGTCATTGAATGGCCTACATCACACTTCTATACAATCATCAGGTTTTCTCCCACACCAGTTCGTGAGCTGTGGGAAAGATCTACAGGTTATTGTAGTTAAGGGTTGCAGGGCCCATATAGATGCTTGGCACATGCTCAGCCAGGGCTTCAAAACCTTTCCTTCATCTGAGCATAATTATACCGCCATCTTCAGCCCTCTAGATCTATCCTGCGGTCTCATTCAGTACTTCTTATTTCTTCTTGATTCCACCAGTTAGTAGAATAATAGCAACTATCTCCTATACAAAAAAAAATTGTTAAAATGGAGCCAGAGGGCAGAACAGAACAAGGAGATAGCACGTAGTGTATGTAAATGTTCTCTCTCTCTCTCTCTCTCTCTCTCTCTCTCTCTCTCTCTCTCTCCCTCTCCTCTCCTGCTCCTCTCTTTCTCTCCTTTTCTGTCCCTGTCTCTCTGTCCCTCTCTTGGCTTAGAACATTTATGAGGAGTTATTAATTAGTAACACTTGTCTTTGGAAACATGGGACAAACACGTCTTTGATTAAACATCTATAAAAATGGCAAGTCAACAAAGAAGATGATTCTGGGAAGTGACTCCTGCTAATTGGGCAAATGACAGACCAATTTCAATGATTTGTGATTGGATGAAGTTCAATTAGTGCGGATTAAGAGTAAGAAGACTGAAAGAATATTGATGTGAGCATTTATTTTTGCGATGCTAACATGCCTCTACATATTTAAGACTGTGCTAGATGTGCCGACTAAATTTGTGTCAGCTTGACAGCAGCTCTAGAGTCATCTGGGAAGAACAAACCTCAGTTGAGAAATACTGCCATGAAATTGGTCTATGGACAAGTCTGTAGGGCTTTTATTTTTTTTAATTGATTATGGATTTGAAAGGCCCAGATCACTGAGGGTGGTACTACTCCTGGGCAGAGGTCCTGAAGAAAGGTGGCTGAGCAAGCCCTGGTATGCAAGCTAGTAAGCAGCATTAATACATGTTCTCTGCATCAGTTTGTCTTCAGGTTCCTGCCATGAGATAACTTGATACAAATCAGAGTCATTTAGGAAGAGGGAATTTTGACTGAGAAAGTGCTCTGTGGATTGGCCTGTGGGTAATACTGTGTTGTATTTTCCTGACTGATGAAGGAGGGCCCACCCCACTGTGGGCAGTGCCACCCCTAATCACTGGTCCTGGGTGCTATAAGAATGCAGGCTGACCCAGCCTGAAACCAACCCCTTGAGAGAGAGCCAACCCCTGACACTATTAACAATACTCTGCTATGCTTGCAAACAGGAGCCTAGCATACCTATCCACTGAGAGGCTCCACCCATCAGTGGATCGAAACAGATGCTAAAACTCACAGCCAAATATTGGGTGAAGGTAGGGAGTCTTGCGGAGAAATGGAGGGAAGGATAGAAGGACCTGGAGGGGACAGGAGTGCCACAAGAAGACCAACAAAACCAACTAACCAAGGCTCAGAGGGGCTTTCAGAGACTGAAGCACCAAGACCATGCATGGACTGCATGGACTACACAGATGTACCTGATGGGCAGCTCAGGCTTCATATGGGTTGCGTAGTAAGTGGATCTTGGACTATCTCTGACATGGACTCTGTTGCCTGCTTTTTGATCACTTCCCCCTGGTCAGGTACCTGGCCAGGCTATAGGGGAAGAGGATGCATTCAGTCCTAATGTGACTTGATGTGCTGGGGTGGGTTGGTAGCAGGGGCTCCTCTTTCTGAGGATTAGGGGAAGAGGAGGGGCTAAGAGGAGGGAGGATGGGCCTAGAGGAGAGGCGGAGGGGGCTACAAACAGAGTGTAAAGTGTATAAATAAATTAATTTTAAAAAGATTAGAAACGTCACATCAAAAAGAATGCAGGCTGAGCAAGCCATGAGGAGCAAGCTAGTAAGCATTGTTCCTCCATTGCCTCTGTATCAGTTAATGCCTGCTCTATTTGAGTTTCTTCCCCAACTTCTGCCTTCTTGCAGTGATGTACTGTGATGTGGAATTGTAAGATGAAATAATCCTTTTCCTCCTCAAATTGCTTTGGTCATGGTGTTTAATCGTAGCAATAGTAGCCCTAACTGAGGCATTAGGATAAGGAGGTGTACTGTAAAAAGTCTGAGAGACATTTGGAATTATGGAAATATGCTATTTTATGATATTTGGATAGTTACTTGATGTCTTACATTCATCAACATTCATCAAATTGAGCACTTAAAATCAGAAAATATTGTTATGTAAATTATATCATCCAAGCTTAAATTTTTTTTATGTGCTTTGTGCCTGAGTGTTTGTATGTTTGTCACCTACATGCAGGTGCTCACAGATGCCAAAAGATGGCAACACATCCTCCAGAGCTACAGTTACCTGCATTTGGGAGTGGCCATGTGGATACCCATGAGGGTGTTGGGAACCAAACTTGGGTCCACTATAATAGTAGCCAAATGTTCCAAGCACTGAGCAATTTCCAGCCCAGGCCTACCTAGAATTTTTTTTTAAGATTTTTTAAAAGAATTTTGTATGTGAGTGTTGCATGTGTGTCTATGTACCACATGCCTGGTACCCACAGAAGCCAGAGGAGGGCATTGGCTTCCCTGAGACCAGAGTTACAGATGGTTATGGGCAGCCATGTGGGTGCTGTGAGCTAAACCCCAGCTCCCTTTAAGAGCAGGTTATCTACTGTACTATCTTTTCCAAACATATTTTTAAAGGAAAGTGGGAGAGAAGGGTGTAACTGTATCTTCTTAATTTTTAACTTGCCTAACTTTCTTTAAGCTCCTGCGCAGTCAGGAAAGGAAAGGGGGATAAGGGAAAACGGAGGAGCCTAGGTAAAACCCAAAGCTTGTCTTGGTGTGGTGGAACAGAGCTGTATTCATAGGACATATGCTGAGGCCGGAGAATCATGAGGCTGAGGCCAGATGAGCGTATATGAGTGAGTTCCAGGCCAACCTAGCCTGCATAAGGCTCTGGGATCGGGGGAGAGAAAAGTGTGACTTTTAACATACCATTATAGACAAAACAGACATTGGGGTAGCATCTTTATTTCTGTCACAAGCTGTGAATTTCCCCAACAAGACTGTCCTGGTGCAATGTTTTAAGACAGCAAGAAGCATCCCTATCAGTATGGCATGATCTGCAGCCCCATGCTTCCCAATGAGTCCTGAAGGTTGGAAGAAACATTGGACAAAATAGAAGCCTCAGAAGTGGGTGCCTGAAAAATGGTGAACCCCAAGTCTTTTCATAGGCCACACAACACGTGACTACAAATTCTGAAGATGAAAAAAGTCCCGGTTGATCTGTGATCTTTTGTCCTTCCAGACTGACCTGTATAGGAAAACAGAAGAAACTGTAAAATGGAAGTGGTATAGTTGTTTTGGTTGCACAAGGGAAGAGACAAATGCTCACTGAGGAACTACAGAAGCCATGCTGCTGGCTTCTGGGCTGGTGCACTGACTGCCATCTGTAGCCCAAATTGCCATGTTTAGGTTAGGGCCCCTTTGACAGAGCCTGAATAGAAAACAGAGATGCAAAAGTGAACGCTGCTTTTCTTAACTGGTCAGGGTTTTTAACAGTTAAAATTTTAAACAGTATGTTTCTTGTAGCTACTGGCTCAGTTTTCTTCCCACTCTCCTCTCTCCCTGCTCTTCTTTCCTAGTCAAGTCTAAACAATCTCCAAATCCCGTAAACCTGGCTTCCTTCTCACTCTAGCCTCCCCTTATCGGGCAGTTCTCTTTGTTTCTATTGTGCCCATAATCTTTGCTGCTCTATTTAGCACTTTATTATCTTGCTAGTTATTTATTATTCAGTCTCATACAACCAATGCAACAAGGTTCCTCATCCAAAATAATTGTTGCAAATCCATCCTCTCAATCATTTTCTTTCTCTTATGCTCCTAAAATTGTTCTTCTCTGTTTCATCTACATTACTACATTGTAAGAGTCAGCTTCCTCTGGCTGTCATTGGCTAAGAAATTCAATTGTCTGAAAGTTTGGACATGGAGTCAGCTGCAATGATCCAGTGACCACTGGACTGACTGACAGACAGCTAGTCAAGTCTGCTGAACAGGCTGCCCCTTCTTCTCTTTCTTCATACCCTCTCATTTCCCGAGGTTCTTGCCATTGACCTCTGGGACATGTAGTGTGAAATGCTGAGGCTACTCTGTGACATTATCTTCCTGTCTATTTAAAAACACTAGCCTTTGGGGGACAGGGCCCCTATTCCTATTTTCGTGTGGCTGGCCTTTGCTATCATTAGGCTATGCCAGCTGGCATGCATTCTGTGGATTCAGTGTGCTCAAATAAAAGCCAGTTATTTACTTTAAAACAATGCTTAGTTCTTGAGGGTTATAAGTATTCTTTCTTTTTTGCTATCTGGTATACACCTCCATAGATAATATTGTTCACTGAGTACATGATGCCATGATGCATTGTGTTTGGAAAAGAAAGTGAAAGAATCCATGTGGATTACCACATGCAACAAGCTCTTATATATTTCTTCCCGCTGTCATAAAATTTTAGCTGCTATTCACAAGTTGAAGATTATCTACATTCTCAAGAAATCATAAAGCTTCCACATATTACTATGCCAAGAAAGCCTGACCAAATTACTCTCTTCTGGATATGGAGAAGAGGAAGGTGATCAGAGATCATGGATGAACATATATTTCTTTAAAGAGAGTTTCTGGATGGTGTGTTTACTGCTACCAAGGCATTTCTCCTGCAACTATCTTTACCTCTTCCTGAAGGAGAGAATTTTGAATAGACCCACACTAAGAAAAAAAAAAACCTTTAGGCACAGGGAAGTAGAAAAGTGAGGTGAGAGCTTCGAATGATGGTGTATGCTATAATCCCAGCACTTTGAATGCTGAGGCAGGAGAGCACAATGAGTTTGAAATTACACCATCATGCTTGCCTGCCCTGCCAGCAAACTTCCCACCCTTATGATAATGGACTAATAATATGAAGCTATAAGCAAGCCCCCAATTAAATGCTTTCCTTTATAAGCTGCTTTGGTCATGGTGTTTTATCACAATAATAGAACAGTTATTAAGACAGTGTATCATTTGCTGAAAGCAGCAGATACAGAAGTTTCTGCTTTAAAGTTTGAAATCAACCATTACTAGTTTATTAGGTATAGCTAATATACCTAGTTAGTTTTGGTAGGAAGTCTCACATAGTCTCAGGCTATAAACATCCAGGAGAAGGAGGAAACTGCATTGCTGATTTTTATACACATTGATTGATCATTCATATATACCTGTCCTTAGACCAGAAGAAATATGTGAGGCATTGGCCCACAGTCTGACCAGTATGTAGAGCCAGATTTGCCAATTTCCTATGGGTTTAAGGCCTTAGAATCCTCAACATAA
>CM053750.1:46514419-46582656 GCA_028658305.1 Pachyuromys duprasi
TGAAATAAACCCCTTTCTTCCCAAGTTATTTTTAGTAACATTTTGTGTTGATTATAACACAAAGAAAACCAGAACAGACAGTTTTACTAGAAGCGGGGCAGAGCAGATCTGTGGTTTTGTGGCTCTGGGAAACCTGAATGCTCGGAACTCAGGGGCTGTTCTATGGGAGCGGCTGTTCTATGGAAGCTTGGAGGATAAGAACACTGAGGGAGGTGCAGACAACAGACTGTGAGGTTTCAGAGAGAAGCAGACTCTGTGGGACCGTCTGTGCTATTTTCAAATTTATGGAAGTGAAAACCTTTGCCCTGTGCTAGGATAATGGATGCTGGTTTGCTAGGGCTGAAACATCAGCTGTGACTAAGAACCCATGATCATTGAGGTAAAATCTGCAGGAAGTACTTCCTTAAGGTCAGCCCACATCGGCAGTGTCCATTGAAGGTCAGGGCTTCAGCTCAGGCTGGCAGCTGAACTTGGCAACGGGTAAGAGTGCCCTACCTAGAACTGGTTTTGCTGGTGAGTCATGGAGTCCTTGAAAAGAGACTAGCAGGAGCCATTGTTGAAGGTATAGCCTCAGGTGCTGCAGAGACTGGAGATGCCAGGAATGTGGAAAAAACACATGGCCATTAGCAGGTGTGGAATGGATTGCACTGAAGCTTACAAGCCAAGCACTGGTTATGGTGGATTGCAGAGCAAAAGAAGTAGGACTGTCCAAGCTACTTGGAACCCAGAAGATCATAAATGAGTTCCAGACACTGAACACTGAGCTACAGGAGTTGATTTACACTGTTTTACTTGCTGATAGTTAAATGACATTTTACATTATCTCCTTTGCCTGAAAATATTCTAAGTACATTTTCTGAAGGTTTATCATTCACTCCATGAACCACATACCCCTCTCTAAAAGTATATGATTAGCTGTACAATTATTGAGAAGCTCCAGGATCCATCCTTAGAGTTGTAGGTGCTAAGAAAAAGCACAGCTTTCTGAGGACACAGTGATTACACACAGACTGATATGGTGCTTGTGTTTCTCATGTCACACAGAGTGTGAGTTCATAGTGGTGTGGCTATGGGGACAGTTCAGATGGGTTCAAATTAATCCAACAGGGCAAACAAGAGTGTTGGACGGGATAAACAGCAGTGGGCTTTGTAGAAACACCAGAGACCCAGCTTCAGGCTTATACTGAATCCAAGTAGAAAACAGTAATAAGTACATGCAATCAAGCTTGACGACTGAAACTTCCCAACAGAGAATAAAGGGGATTAAGAAAAAAAATTGTGTCATTTGTGACCAGAGAGTTAAAGGAATGTAACTGAGCCTTGAAAGCTCACATCAAAGGCCGTAGTTCTAGAAACTGGTATGTGAGCAGGTCTTCCTGTTTTCCCCGTCCCTGGAGAGTCTGGCGTCACCACAGAACACAAGTGTTATACATCTAAATCTAGTATTAACTAAATACGACCCTCCTGCAAGATAGCCTTCCTTTCAGCTCCCCCAACGTACAAAAGACACATTTAATGCTCATCACAGACTTCTCAGTTCTTCCTTGCAGCGAGGTTGGTGCCATGTGACCAATGCTGTCCCAGGAATGTGGGAAGAGGGGGCTGTGCCACCGCCAAAGCGCTAGGCCCCATCGACCTCCAGCTCACACATTCCTCTTCACACAGGGCTAGTGAATGACCAGCTGTGTCCACACTAGCCCACGATGCTTCTGCTGACTTGTCCTTGTGCACAGTTTAGGCCTTTCTCCCAGGTCCATTGCTAATCTATGAAGAGGTGGGTCACACCCTGAATATAGGGCATAGGGATTGTGGGGTGCTTTTCTTCCCAAGTATCAAGTGTGTTTCAGGAGCACTTTGCCTTTGTAGACCTTGGGCATCATTTTTGCAAAGGAGTGCCTTTTATTCTGTTTAAGAGTTAAGGGGCTCCTGCAGTGATTTTCTGGAAAGCATATGGAAAACACCCAGGTCTCAGTGAATAGCTTTGGCCATGAACATAGCAAGGAAATGCTGAGGCGCTTGTTTTCTGTCGTTGCTGTATGAGAAAGAGTGGGTCCAGGTTGCCGCTGAACCCTTGCTTCCACCTCCAGAGCTATGGAATCAAGGAAAAGAGCTGGAATGGAATGAGAGCCACGGGGTTGTTTTCTTCTTCCCGTCAGTCAAAGGCACATCCCTGAAGAAAAAAGGAATTTAAGCATAAGACGACAGAAAAGTCTGGGCTGTGAAGACTCGCCTCTGTTGACAATTCCAGATGGAATATATCATTGGAGTTCTCTACAGAAGAGAACAAAGCCCTTTCTGGAAACATATAGGCTCCCATTGAGCCAATAGCCCAGGACTCTGCTCTTTCCTGTAAAGATCTGAACTTGGTTGTTAAGATTCTTAGCTGCACCTTCTTTTTTAAGAAATATACTGACTCTACAAAACACCTTTATCTGTTACAAGGTCTCACAATTATGTACTGCTAAGAGAGTGAAAATATGGACATGTTAACTCAGAAAACACTTTTGCTAGAAACTCTCTCATGATACTCAGGGACTTTGAGTGGCATGTCTTTCTCCAGCAGGTCATAGAACTACATATAAGTGAAACAAAAAAGGCTAACTGGAGAGACTATTTCCTTTACATTTCCTGGTAGACATACCTTAAATTTAATTTTCAGTCAGCAAAGAGTAAACCAAAAACATTTTTCCCCTTTAGGAAGAAGACTGTATATTTCTGTACCTGGGGTGTGGGATATGAGAGGATTAGTCATTTAAAATCTGGCAGTGAGTGTGTGTGGCACATTGTCATTTTCCATTCATCACTTGATGAAACATCTAAGCTGCCACCCGTCATGGCACAACAAGTGATTCCGCAATGGACATGAATGAGCACATGTCTCCTATAGCAGAAGCTAGAGTCCTTGGGTCTGTGTGCCTGAGATTGGTATAGCTAGATCAGAACTCTTCTTAAATTTTTGAGAATTCTCCACACTGATTTTCACAATGGCAAGACCAGTTTACACTTTCACTCATAGTGAACAAATGTTTTTCTTTCCCCCACATTCAAGCCAGCATTTGTTGTAAGTTTTTTTTTAATCTTAGTAATTCTGACTGGAGTGAAATGAAATCTTAAAGTAGTTTTAATTTTCATGCCTCTTATACAAAGATGTTGAACATTTTAAACTATTTCCTAGCCGCTTGTATGTCTTTTGAGAATTTTGTTTAGGTCCATGACTCATTTTTAATTAGGTAATTTGTTATCTTGGTGTTTATGTTTTTAATTATTTGTATAGTCTAGAAATTAGCCCTCCGGGTTAATGTCTGTAACCTTGACAGTATTTTTTATTGCTCAGAATTATTTTGGATCTCATGAACATTTTGTATTTCTGTATGAATTATAAAATTGTTCTTACCATTCCATGAATAATTCCAACTATAGTGCAATTTTATGGGGATTTCATTGATTCTGTAGATTATGTTCAATAAAATGGCCATTTTATCATATTAATTCTACTAATCCATGGGCATAGGAGTGTCTTTCTATTTTCTGCTGTCCTCTCCAATTTTTTTCTTAAGTGTTTTAAACATTTTGTTGGACATATCTTTTACTTCTTTAAGTTTATTCCATATTTTAGGGTTTTGTAAATGATATTGTTCTGTTTTTCTATATGTATACTGCTGGAATACAGGGCATATATTAATATTTTTGATTTAATTTTTTTTCTTTCCACTTTGCTAAGTGTGTTCAGCTTTAGGAAATTTCTGGTAGCACCTTTAGGCTCTTTTACCTATAGAATCCTATTATCTGCAAATAAAGATTTTTTTGACAGCTTTCATTCATATTTTTCCCTTTGTCTGTTTGCTTTATTGCTTTAGGTATAATGTCCACACCTATATTGAGAAGTACACATCTTGGTATTTTTCATGGCTTTAGTAAAAATGCTTCAACGTCTTTTTCTCATTTACCATGAAGTTGGCTATTGGCTTATTCTACAGGACTTTGATCATGAAGGGATATTAGATATTTTTTCCCAAAGGCCTTTTTTTTTTTTTTTTTGCAATGAGATGCTTATATGTTTTCTGCATTTGAGCTTATTTATGTGGTGGATTCAACTTTTAGTTAACTGACTGGAGCTAGAAACAATCATTCTAAATGAGGTGGGTAACCCTGATGCAGAAAAGCAAATGCTAATGTTCTCTTTCACATGGGGACCCTAGCTTTGAACTGTTAGGTAAGTATTTAAATTGATGTGCCCATATAAGTCAGGACACCAGAAAGGGACCCTGGAAGGATTTCAAGGAATGGGGAAGAGAACACAGGTTGTATGAAAGGCAACAGGAAATAATGGAGTGGAGAGGGTTAAATGTAGTGTGTGGTTGGAGGGCAGAGTACCTAAAGAGTTATAGAGAGCAATAACTGACACTTACGATCTATGGAAAACCCACATGGAAAGCTTTTACTTTAGAACGCTTCCTAAAATACATACACACAGAAGTACTTTCAGTGGAGCTGCTCTGGTACAGGTGGGGACCATGCCTCCCCCAAACCTATAGGCTATCAAATAGAAAGGCCAGTTCCAGGTGTGGCTTACTGTTTTCTGTGTTGTTACCGGAATTCCATAACTCACCCAAACATAACAAGTCATTGCCATTGCCATTGGTTACACCTCCTGGCCTAGCCCACCTCAACACAGTAGGATGCCCATTTTACCTCTGACAGATAGTTTTCTGGGGGGGGAATTCAGGCTCTTGGGGGCAGACAGAGCTTGCATCTTAGTTGATTTTCTATTGCTGTAATAAGACATCATGACCAAGGCAAATTCTAGAAGAGAGTGTTTATCTGGGCCTTATAGTTTCAGAGGGTTAGACCAGCATGGCAGCAAGCATGCAGGCACGGTGCTAGAGTAGTAGCTGAGAGCTCACTTCTTGAAATACAAACGTAGGGGGAGGTACAGGTCATGGGCAGTGGGGGTGGGGTAGAGACTGGGAATTTCATAGTCTTTTCAATCCAGGGACACACCTTCTTCAACAAGGCTACAGCTCTTAATCCTTCCCAAACATTTTTACTGTTGGGGCCAAGCATTCAAACCTGAACTTATGGGACCATTCTCACTCAAACCACCACGACTTGTGCCAAGATGGTAGAACACGGAAATACAAGTCCCGACACATCCCGAAGCTTTAGTATAGTCAGTGACAAAAAAAGTTAATAACAACTACCAAACTGGCTGTTTGTCATGATGAGATTACAGACTTAAACCTTGACACAGTTCACTGCAGGTCTCCTCCTTACTTTCTCTCTACTGCTTTCCCAAGTCAAATGTCACTTGTTCTGGTTTTGGATCCAATGCAAGACACCTCTGATAAATACTTACCTTCTAAACATGCTTTCAGTCCATTTGCATTGCCATGAGCAAGAAAAGCATAGCACACATTTGCAGCCCTATCTCTGTTAAGCAGTGTTAGAGATCAACAAAGACAACCCTCCACCATGAATTTAGACAACTGAGAGTCCTGGCGCAGGCAGCAAATGCCCGACACTCCACTGAAGGACACCCAGGAGACTTTGTACTCGCTGATGTTTCTTAGTCTTTCACCGAATGCCATCATTCTTATTAGGTAGACAAGAAAATCGAATGGTAAAGTGTTGAGATTAAATGGTTAATCTTCATTGCAACATGGCTGCATTTAGAGTCACCATAAAAGGTGACCCTGTATAAGAGTGTTTCCAGAATGACATAACAGAGGAGAGGAAGCCCCTTTCACCGAATGCCATCATTCTTATTAGGTAGACAAGAAAATCGAATGGTAAAGTGTTGAGATTAAATGGTTAATCTTCATTGCAACATGGCTGCATTTAGAGTCACCATAAAAGGTGACCCTGTATGAGAGTGTTTCCAGAATGACATAACAGAGGAGAGGAAGCCCACTCTAAATGTGGGTGGCATCCCGTGGGCTGGCATTATGGACTGAATAAAAAGGAGGGAGGGAGTTGTGCCCCAGGCTTCAAATCTTTGTTTCCCAGCTGCAAACATAATGTGATCATCGATCTCATGCTCTTGCCACTATGCCTTCCTCTTTATGGTGGACTGCATCCCTTCAAACCAGGGGCTTGAATAAATTCTTCCCTTAAGTTGCTTCTTGCTAGTTATTTGGTTATATAAATAAGAAAAGCCACTAATACAATACCCAAATTCTTCATGTGACAAACTCATGTGATACTGGGGTGTTCCTGGCTTTTCAACAAGGATATCTGTGACTTAGTCACCACTGGGACATACTGTGCTCTCTTGACAGTGAGTTTTTATCCAGCCCTGGCAAGAGGGTGTGAAAATAAGGGAAAGATTTTTCATGGATGGTGTGGTAGAGGGCAAACCCCTGATCTAGTCATTGTGCCTTGGCTGAGGATGGACTTGAGTCTCCATGCTCTGCTTTCTTATCCCTGCAGCACAAGGATCTGGGACAAGAATGTATCAAATTTACTCTTCCTGGGTGGAAGGGCCTGTGCTGTAGCCACATGAGGTTGCCGAAAGGGACGCAATGGCTTCCTCAGGGATGGCTGTATGACAATCTGGGGGTTTCACCTTAAGTTTACAAGAGGGATAGAATGGAGCTGGTGCCAAGCCATCTTCTACATGGAGCAAAAACCATTTCTGAAGGAACTCAGGCAGTGTATACCCAGATCAGATTGGGTAACTCTGAGTTATGTGGTTGTATGGTATATAAGTCTCCCTTCCCCCAAATTTTTATCACTCTGTCACAAAAGAAGGGTTCCTTCCCTCTTGACCCCCTGTCACCATTTCCATCTCTTTACCTTGTGCAATAGGAAGGCACCAAGGGACAGACATAAAAATTTGTATGCTTCACAGTTCTCTGACTGGTGGGGCCTGGGAGGTACTGCCTAGTGAGTCATTAAATCACTCATCTTTTGTACCTCAAGAGATCTTGTTTGATGGGAGAAAGGAAAAGGGAAACAGGGAGCCCCCTCACCCTTTGGCAGGGAGGAAGTTGTGTAGTCCTCTGCTGCTTCCCCCAGCCCTTCTCGATGCTAATCAGTGTGTTCCTACCTTCCATTCTGAAGAGCGCCTTCTTCCTCCACAGCTGCTGCTTATCTTTTCTAGAGTTCTCTAGCTTTCTCCTTAATTTCCCTTCTTGTCAGTCCTAGAAGTCCAGACAGGCTCAAGATTCTAGGTCTTACACTGTGTTTCTAGCTCCCATAGTACACTGTATTCTTCTGGGAGTCACGTGGGACTGGAGGATGTCAGGCAGCCAGAATTTTCCATGTGTCTGTCTTACACCAAGTATAGAGATGGTGGCTTAAGACTCAGACCCCATAGCAAGATCCTGTCTATAAGGGCTTGGGAGTCTTTATAAAGATAGTTCCATCAGATAAAAAATGGGGGTGCGTATCTCAGTGCCAGAGTGGTTGCCCTGCATGTTTCATGCCTTTCACACTGACTGACAAACTAATCTGATTCTAGACAGTAAATCAGTTTAATAGAGACAACTACGTGGAAAAGGGTGTGGTCAGGTCTTCCAGAGGATGTGAAGATGAGTGGCTGTTTTTTTTTTGTTGTTGTTGTTGTTTTAGTTTGTTTGTATTTTCCAGAAGATAAAAGGAAGGAGGGAACAGAGCAGAAGGGCTCTTCTGTTGCAATTACAGCTCGTGGGAAGACAGCTGGCCTGTACAACTCCTGGACAATGATGGCTTTCTGGATGATCTTACAGTGGCTATGCTGTCCTCTGCCAAAGAGGGACACACCTAGGCATGATATTTCTCACTTCAAACCTTAAATTTTTCTGTGGTTTTTCAACTGTGTGTCTGAAAGCTTTGTAGCAGAAACACTGTCTTTTTCAAACTTCCAGACTTGTTCTTTCCAGCGTGTAGCACTGACTCTGAGGATGTTTCTGCTTTAGGAGCACTCTGTGCTTTCAGTCAGGGTTCTTCAGTGCATGCTGGCAGAAGACCATTTTGAAATGTCCAAAGTTAAATTGCTTGAGCATGTCTGCCAGGGTTTGTTTTTCCTTTGCTGAAAAGACTTTCAGTTCTTGGGAGAGTTGATTTCTCATGAGGCTTGTTTAAACATTCATCTCAAGCCTGCCACTTTTTCAAGGAGATCCTTAGATTTATTCATTTTATAGGCTACTGTGAGTCTGTATTCCTCCATTTTTTCCCTTCTATGACAAATAGTTGAGACTGGACAGTTTCTAAAGCAAAGAGATTATTTTGGGGCGGCGTCTAAGAGCAAGGTGCCAGTGGCTTCGGTTCTGCTTTTGGTAATGGCTCTGTGGTGTTGCGTGCACTGTGAGAAAGCACATGCAAACAGCCTATGCAAAGAAACAAATCAGGAAAGTAGATCTTTACAACCCTTATAACAAGCCACGTTGTGGTCACTATCCCAGTTTCACACAAGTGCTTACTTGGGGGAGATGGTATGAATGCACTCATAGAATCTCCATCTTCATGATTCAAATCTCTCCCAATAGCTTAAACCTCCCAACACTGCCACACAGAGGAAAAAAACCCTGAGCATGAGCTTGAGAATGAACAAATACACTCAAATCACAGCACTGACCGGGCTAGCTCTGAAATGCCAACAACCTGTTCTTTGTCCTTCCACCAAAGCCACCGTGCATTTCTGTTATTCCAACCTCTTTCAGATGTGAAGGTGAACGTGAGGTTTCCCCATAGTTCCTGCCACTCAAGGGTGGTTAACAGAACCAGCGAAACTCCGTTGGAGAGAACTAATTTTTTCTTTATAAGTGGTTGTCAAATGTAAATAATTTGGCATGGGAGCCCATATCTACACCCTGTCTCCGCTCTAGGATCCTGTCAAGCTTTATCACTGCCACAGTCTATGTGAGTTCATCTGTGCATCAGTACCATTATGTCTGGGAGACACTGCTTCCATGGAGTCATTCATTCCCAGAAGGCATCATCTCAGATTTCATGAATGCAGAGCAGTTGAGTTGGTACCTAACTAGAGCCTTCAGCACTAATGACTAGTGTTCATGGTACTGGAAGGTTTTCTGCATGCTGCCAGGGGGAAAAGGCAACTGCCAACCCAGCTACAAACCCTGCAGCCTTCAGTGGTGACTTGTCGCATGCAAGGTGCAATAATGTAATAGTGGCACAAATGTTGTGGGATTAACCAACTGCTGTCTGATTAGATTTAAGGCACACTTCATGAGATTGAACCTATGCCTTCTACTGCTTGCATGGCTATGAATCTTAGAATGGACGGCCCTTGGGCCTAGGGAAAAACCAAATACTATTGTTCTGCCAAAGGAACATAGCAATAAAATGACTTCTAATGATGTTTTGCTATACACAAAGATCAGTGTCTTGATCAGCCAACTTCAGATAATCTTCTTGTCATAGATGGAAGTGATGTGATGTAGAGACCCACAACTGGACAATGTGCAGAGAATGAGATATATTGAACACTCAGTCCTAGATGGGGTGTCAGCATCATGCTACCTACCTCCAAAGCTCAGGAAGTTAACCAGAAGGTTTGTGGGGATATATATATATATCCCATAATCCATATATATATATATATATCCCATAATCCATATATATATATATAACATAGGGATTGGTATAGGTCCTCCTTGTGAGGCAAGTGCTTTAGAAACTGAGCTACCCAAGCAACCTACCCACTATGTCCTATTACGTTCTCTTTTGAGACAATGTCTCATTAACTTTCCCAGGCTGACATTTTGCCCCTCCAGCCTTAGTCCTCAAAGTGGTTGGGATTACAGCCTGTGCCAGCACACCTAGCTCTGTGTGTTTTTGAGTGTTGCTGAGGTCCAGTTTTGTTCTGTAATTGTCCCATCAATATGAACCTGGGCTTTGTTTTCAATAATGTCTCTACCTAAAATAGTAGTGAAAATTGAGGTAGTGATTCCCTCTGGAGCACAATGCAGGTTTGTTTGTTTGCAGAGTAGATAACGTGTCTTTTAGGGGCAAAGGCTAGGTATGCTTGTGTACAGGCCCATGTAAAACACTGCATGCTTTTAGGATGAGGTTTCCCAGCTGTGGTATAAACTCCTGAGATCTTAGATACTGTATGAGCTGCTTTGCCTCAACCACTGGGCACATGAAGCCATGCTGCTTGCTTGCCTTGAACATGTGCTTCCTTGCTTCTGAGTCAAGGGACTCATGTCTTTGACAGAATGTAAAAACCATGGAGACATATTTCTTGGCTTGCATGTAGGGTAAAATTTCAGACAATTCCCTGTTTTGGGCACAGTCCTGGGAGGAGAGCTCATTGTTTTACTTGCTGGAGTCTCCATCCCCCAGGCTGCTTACAGACACAGATAACCAACTAAACAAATGATGAGTTTCCAACTCTCAGGGCAGTGGGGCCTGAAAGCTGCCCTTGCTGCTCTCAGAATTGTTGTACACTTCCAGCTTGTTGTATACTTCCAGCGTGCAGAGCTAAGCCTAGCTCAAGTATCAAATGATTCTTTTGAATTCTGCTTATGAGGATGTATCCAGACTCTTTTACCTGGCTGCTAAAGCAATTTATACCAGTGTAGATTACTAGGGAACAGAAACTAGGGAAGGCACCATCAAAAACAAAACAAAATCTACAATATCATCAAAATGATAGAGTGTGTGTCCAAGATGATGAAGGCCTGACCAAGAAGAGTTGAAGGACATTGGTAAAGCTGATCAGATATTTGAATCCCTGTCCAAGTGATAACAGTATTAGAATTCACCCCAAAGCATGGAATTCAGTCTGATGGATGTTAAGTGCCTGAGAAAGACCAATACAGAATGTCTCAGGTTGGAGTAGGTGGTCACAAAGGCACAATGTTTCTTCAGAAGGAGAGGTACTTAGATAGGGAAAGGCTGGCTTCATGAGGCAGGTAGTTGAACTAGATTGGTTTTAAGACCCCTGGGAGTTTAAAAGAGTTTAATTATGTTGGCTTCAGTTAATGCTTAAAGTGTAAGAAGGTATCCATATAGTCAGAAAAAACATTTAACTCTGTACTTCTATAAATGGGAGGATTCTATTTGAATTTTGCTTAATCTATTGACATTTTTAACAATGGTCCCTACTTGTCTCTGAGAATAACATTTTCTTTTCCTATTCCCTTCTCCCTCCTTTCTTCTCTACTTTTCAGCCCTTTCATTTTGAGACAGCATCTCACTAAGTAGCCCAGGATGACCTAAATCACAATCCTCCTGCCTCAGTCTCCAGAGTACTGTGATTATAAATGTGTGACTTTACCCAGGACTATCTTTTAAATAATTTCCACTTTTTCCCATATTTTCTGCCTTATCAAAGTAATACTTTCTTTGACCCACCCAGAGTCCTGTGAAACAGAAATTACCACAGGAAATGGTCCCAACCGGTCTGGTGGTCATTGCCAGACCACCAATGACTTCCCATGTAGAGCCTCATATGGTTCTCACAGTAATCTTTTGAGATCAATGCTGTGTGATCCCATTTAGCAGATAGAAACAGGGGCTGCAGGGCATTGCTTAGTTCACTGAAAGCCATACATTTGAAGTGCCAAAGGGATCTGGAGAAGTCTCTCTCTTCCTTGCTTTTACCACGTTACATTTAAATTACTGTCTCAGAAGTGGAGACAAAAGAATCTAGTAGGTAAAGAAGGGTGGAATGTAGTGATGGACCATTTCTGTGATTCTCCTTGGATTCCAAAATAACCCAGTACTGTTCTTCCATCTCTTTAAATTGCCCTGTGACAGCTGATTCTCCACAGCTTATTTAAGAAGTCTCTTTGCTCACTTACTCACTTTCTCTTTGGTGAAATATATTGTCTTTGTCCTCTATCTCAACAATTGTCAATCGTGGCTCAGATTATACTAGTAAGAATAGGACACTTTTTTTTTCTTTCAAAGTGAGGTATATAGAGTCTCACATGTCACCCAGGAAGGGGTCAAACTTATGATCTTCTGTATTCAGCTCCCTCTAAGCTAGTATAGGTGTGTGGCAAATCTCATCCAGTTAGAAGAGATTGTTGCAATCTTTGTGAAATTCAGCAGTTACACACCTGATCATTCATTTACTTCAGAGAAATTTAAAAAAACAAAACTTGTATCCAGACAAACACCTGTATAAATATGTTTATGAGTATCATTATCTATAAGAGCCGTAAACTTAAAACAACTAAAATGTCTCTATGTTTGAAGAATCAGTGGTATGTTCATACTATTGGGGTGGGGGGCACTCCTAAGGGATAAGAAATTGAATGGGTCTCAAGGTCACTGTGCTAAGTGAATATAAGCAAATCTCAGAAGGTCACTGAAAGCTATGTTATGTGAATTTGACACAAGATAGAGTCCTCAAAGAGGAGGGAGCCTCAAATGAGAAAATGCCTCCATAGGATTGGACTTAGGACAAACCTGTAAGGTGTCTTAGAAACTGATGGGAGAGGACACAGCCCGTTGTGGGTGTGGCCATCCCTGGGCTGGTGTTTCTGGGTTCTAAACAAAGCAGGCTAAACAAGCCAGGAGGAGCAAGCCAGTAAGCAGAACCCCTCCATGGTCTCTCTGCATTAGCCCTTGCCCAGGTTCCTGCCCTGTTTGAGTTCCTGTCCCGACTTCCTTCAGTGATGAACAGTGATGTGGAAGCATAAGCCAAATAAACCCATTCCTTCACACATTGCTTTGGTCATGGTGTTTCATCACAGCAATTGTAGACCTAAGGCAGTCATATACAACATATTCTGTATACCAGCCTAAATGCATAATGTAAGATTGTAGTGGTGAAGACACCACTGAAGTGATCAGTGGAGGTTAGCACACCAGAATAAGAGGAAGAAAATAAGATTCCATAGTGATAGAATGGTTCATTTTTCTAGTTGTTGGTGGTGATTATAAAAATCAGCTTACAGCGTAGTAATGACATTAAACTCTCTATGGCCATTGTACCATATCATTGCCTAGCTTGGATACTATTCTATAGCCATTGAGCAAAATGAAATTATTTAGAGGGTACAGGACTGTGTTCATGCTCTTTATTCAACTTTTTGTGAATCCACAATTATTATAGACTCACACTCTTCACTCATTACATCCGTCCCCTGGGTGAACTCTAATCCTCTTACTTGCCTTGTCTCTTGTAATCCATACAATGTTGTGTAAAGTGGAGGTTTTAACCTCTGATTTACAGTTGAGGAAAATAAGGATTTGAACATCAAAATCACAAAGGACTTGAGTTCTAGCTCAGCATTATCCTGACATGCAAAAGGCCTTAGGTTCAGTCCCCAACACTGAAAAATAAAATAAGAAAATAAAACACACAGCAAAGACCCTAAAATCAGAAAGTGGAGTTAAGAGTAAGGCAGAGTTATCTCCTTCTTTGGATAGAGGGACACCTTCTGCCTATTTCTATCTCTGCACAGTTACTTAGGAGAACAGCTTTATGATCATTTGGTTAGTGGCCAGTGCTGAGAAAGCAAAAGGAACAAAGCAGGGAGCCTGGAATATTCTTGTGTAGGTCAGATCTCTAGATGACACTTGAGTGCTGCTAATTGGTCTCAGGCCCACAGTGTCCACAGCTTAAGCTTCCAAAGTGAAACAGGCCACATGTTGAAGTATAGCCCAGCTTTTCTTGCCTGACTTAAAAATTCTGAATTTCTTTTTCTAGCATCAGATTTTATTTTTGTTTTCCCTTGATGGCTATATGTAATAGTCTGGAGCACATAAATTTAAACTTTCTATAAATTTAAACGAAAAATGAAAAATGAGAATTAAGATACACTTTTTTTTCTTTCAAATTATTAGAAGGGTGCACTTGAGAGTAGGCACAGGCTCTTCGGGGGCACGTGGAGGTTGACTCCTATGGAAGCATGCTCCCCCCCTGCTCACTGAATCTCAGACTGGATCCAGATCTTGCAAACGTGTCTTTCACTTTAGAGCAGTTGTTTAATGCTGGGCATGCAAATTGACAACATGACCACAACATGATCTCATGGTATGCTTATCGGGGAGGGTTTTTATAGATAGGAAAAAGAGAACAGTCAGATGCATCTGGAAGAGCCCAGAGTGGGAGAGAAAGAAGTAGATTGAACATAGCTGCAAGATAAGTTGGAACAGAACAGAGAAAGAGAGAAACAGACAGAGGGAGAGAGAGAGAGAGAGAGAGAGAGAGAGAGAGAGAGAGAGAGAGAGAGAGAGAGAGAGAGAGAGAGCCAGACAGGAACACACACATACACAGACATATACACATAGAGGCATGACAAAAAACAGCAGGGTTATGAGGAGAATGAGCAGCTGGAGTTAGGAAAGCCTGTAACCCAGAGGATAGCGGACTTGGTGAGAAGGGCTAGGATGCTAACATGGACTTTGAAATGTGTAGCAGGTACCTTTGGTACTAAGGGAACCTGGAAGCCTGCATGCACTTTGGTATACTAATAGGCACCACAAATAATCATTTTTCTCCTTGCCAGTGATAAAGAAAATGATTCCTTTTGGTGAAGGAAAACTGGCTTCACGAGTTCCTGAGAAATGCTGACGTTTATCTAACCATCAGAACTCCTCCTGCAGTTCAGACTGAGCCATTTATGGACACTTGGATAGCCTCTTGGAGTTTGAGGAGTTGGGTTTTTCCTTTGGACCAAACACTAGCCTCTGGAATGGCCATTTGGGATGTCCAGTGGGGTTTGTAGAGAGCCGAGCAGACCTGTTCCCAAGGGTTCCACTAGGTGAGTGATGCCTATGTTAGTCATTTGCACAGTGCATCTCTGCTGGAAGGAACAGAAGGAACCACTGTGAGGCTGAGCATGAGAGTCTGCATCCTGTGGGATGGCTTTCAGTCTGGTAGGAAAGCAGGCACAGGTGACAGTTCTTCCTGAATCTTGGCCAGCTTCAGCTGATGAGCAAAAGTTATTTCAGTTGTTGTCGGATCTACCAAATTCTCTCATTTCAGAAACACTTTAAGGTCTACAGCCATACCACCCTGAACGTGCCTGATCTCATCTGAAACATTTTAAGAATATTTTCTGTTTATATTCAATAATCCTAGTTAGTTTCGGTCTTACTAGTTTCTCTTTCTACTTTCTTTGCTACAACACATGGCCGGAGTTGTTATCATTATCATTTTTTAATTATTATTATTATTATTTTTAAGACAGTCTCACTGTGATTCTCATACTCATGGGTTCAGCTACTCTTCCCGGCTCAGTTTTTCCAGTGCTGAGAATATGGCCGCTACTACACTGACCAGATTTACCAGTGCTCATTCTCCTCTACGCCCTCCTTGTTCTCGTCCCTATTCTACTCCTATCCTCTTCCGCTCCTCACTGTGAGGGGTTGAGCCCAGGGAATCACTCAAACAAAATGTATGCTCTGCCACTCATCTCTACTCCTGATCTCCAAATAATTATTTGCTTTTTAAATTTTCTATTAGTTTTTCTTTCTTAGTTTTTTTTAGTATGAGTATGGATGATCTGTCTGCATGGATGCCTGTGCACCCCTTCGTTTACCTGTTGCACTAGTAGGCCTGTCTTGGGAAGCCAGTCCTTGTCCTGGGAGCCAGGGTTTGCGGCTGCACGGTCCCTCTGGCAGCACACACACCACCTTCTGGCACTGTGAACATGAGCTAGTAGGACTGACACTTGCAAGTGAGTATTACTGTAATTTCTCCTAGTTCTGTAGTTAAAAGATGGGGTGTCCGTAGTACTACTGTCAACTTCTAGAGGTAATTAAGAGCACTGGCAGCCTGCAATGCTTGGGTGTCTATGGGACCCCACTGACCAACAACTCAAAAGAAGTAACACATATCTGGTCTTAATGTTTTTTATTTGCTAGCATGGGATGATCCAGCTTACCACTCTTGGGCATAGATCCAACGGATTGTATGAACTATTATATGGAGAATGACTGTGCTGTTGTGTGGGAATGTGGTCCATGAATGAAGATATGTGAGGAGGATGCTGAGTGCTTGTGAGAAAACCCTCAAAAAACAGGGCAAGAGTCTTGTGCCCTCAGTCCTCCAAAGCCCAGGATTGTTCTTAGAATGTGCTTTTGTGCTCCTCCCAGCTGCAGTAAACAGGAGTGTGTTTGCTTCATATTACCCACAGCCGTTTATTATTGTTATTTAACTGCCAAAGACCCATCCTTATGATTGTGTATAGCTTGAAATCATGTGAACTTTGCTCTTAATGATCTTGACTAATTGCCAGAATATAAATTGTCTAATGCTCCAAATAAAGTTGGCTCTTGCACCCCGCTTTTTTGGGTTCCATTCTCCCAGGTCCTACTGTCTCAAGAACAGCGACACTCTTGATGAAGGAGTGTTCATGGAATGAGCACAACCACGTCAAGGATACCAGTGACTCAGACTCATGGGGATGGCAAGGCTTTCTCCTGGGCCAAGAATGATGTTGACAGTGTGTGCAAAAGGTCTCAACCAGAGCTTCCTCCTCCCAGATGACTGCAGCCTGAGGCTGACCCCTCACAGAGACACCACCACAGATTAGCTAACTGACCTCCTTCAGCTGTATATAGAAAACCCACATCCTCTTCCCACTGTATATAATGAATCCCATGTCTCCTTCAGCTGTATGTAATGAACTTGCCTCCTCTTTTGGGGGGTGTTGAGGCTTCTCCACCATAGTGCATGGCTTATGCCCTCCCAGTTTTTCCATACATGTGTCTGTTCTTTCTTCATTTCCTGTCACTCCATTCAGGACACCCCCAAAGCTGTATATGTTTTGATATAAAAAATACATATTCATTGCTGCTCTATTCACAAATGCCAGAGAACTGAAACATACTAGACGCCCATCAACTGATGAATGCATAATGAAAAAGTACCAGAAATAGAAAAATAAATATCTCATGTTTTCTCTCATTTCTGGTTGTTACCTTTGAATTTTCATGTACGTGCGCTTCATTTGGAATACCCACAGTGGTCAGGAACTTAGTAAGGAGCCATTAACGGCTGGGTTCTTCAGGTGAGGGGAGATGGAGCACAATAATCTAAAGGGTTAGAAGGGAACAATGGAATAAGAAGGGCTATGCTGGGCTTAGGTGGAAGGGCAGGGTAGAGAGGGAATCTCAAGAGCAATAACTAAACTAAGTTTTTTTTTCTTTTTTGAAAAAGCCATATGAAAACCTATTACTATAGAAACTTTCTAAAACACACAGGTTCAAAGGTGATACCCTACATTAAGAGAACAGTTGCCCTACTAGAAAGTCCAGTATTTTCCTGCTTGGAATCATGCTCTACTTTCTGTGTTGCTTGCTCCAATATACATGAGTCTTCATGTATATTAAGTTCATTTTTGTTGTGCTGGGATTCAAACCCAGGTTCTTGTGCATGTTAGGCAAGTGTTCCCTCACTAAGCATATTCTGCCAAATGTCTTTTCACAGTTTAAAGATATACCTATGCCCTTGTCAGAACCTACCAGATGATCAACTTTAGCTGTTAAAACTATGTGAGCTCACATCACGAAGAAGGGGAATTTCCAGATCTGCTCACCTGCCCATCCTTCAGTATCTCTCTGCTCCAAGGCTTCCAGGTTTATTACTTAAAACCAGGAAGCTGGAGATTTCTAGGCCCAACTTTTGTTACCTGGAATTTTCCATGGAGCTCTAGTCAGCCAGCACTTAACCCAGGGCTTCCTCCTCAAGGGGCTCCTGTGGATACTAAGAACTTCAACGAAAACAAGAGCTCTAGTGGACTGCACCATTCCTGTGTTGTCAGTGTATGGTGGGAACACACAGAGCACAATGTTGGGAAAGTGTTTAAATGGCAAGGGCTAGCCTCTCTTTGTTACACAGGGACATTTGGGCGTCTGGCCAGGACACTGTTGTTCCCTCCCCTGCGATCTCTCCATGGCTTGTCAGGTCCTGCCAACTAACATACATTTGGCAAAACTTAAATCTTGATAAGAAAACAAAAGTAGCTATTTTAATTACCAGAACATTTTGCCAATGATCTGCTTTGAAAATCTTGCATTAAAATTAAAACTATGGCAGCGAAATAAGGGGCCCAGAGGGTAATGCTATGGGGTATTTTGTGACAAGGGTCCCAGAGGTGATTCTGTGGGGCTGTTGTTAGTGTTGTTAAAGGGGTGGTTTACAGTATTCCCCAGCTGGGTTAGCGGGGCCACAGGTTAAACTCTGAGATGACAGTAGCTTACCATGTATATATAAGTCTCTCATTAGATAATTAAAAGCTACTCACTATTGCCTCCTATAAACTTTAAGCCACTGATTTCTTGTGATACAAATAGTTTTTATAAGTTACTATGCAAGATATTGTTTCTTTATTCATCTCTATACCCTATGTTGGCAAACTAGCAGCCATTTCCCACAAAGTGACTATGTTGGCCAATGGCTGAGCATGTATGGCAGTGGTCACACGGGATAATATTGTCTCACATTGTGTTTGTCTTCTTTGCTTACGTAAAGTGCTCTCTGTTCTTCAAATAATGAGAGTCACCTAACAAAGTCCCTCAAAATGCATACCTATAGTTAAGCAAGAAATGACTGACTACCGAGTTCGGATGAGGAAGACTCCTCTCATTTGGCAGCCTTTCTTCACATTTACTAAAGGATTCCATGTCTTCATAGTATTGATGGGAAACCACACACAAATCACAAATCACAACCTACTTCCATATTTATATTTTTAAATGTGCTTTTCACTTCATGATGCAATACATTTTTGAGAGAATTTGATTAATTGTTATATTGTTAAATGGTGATCTTAAAGAAAGAAATAGGTAGGTGGAAGCAATAACTCAAAACATATTTGTTAGAAATTCATGTTTATTACCCATTACTACTAAAACCAAATAAAAAGATGATTTTGTTTTTAAATCTGAAGACATGTTGAATGGTCAAAGAGTTTAATGTGAAGAACAATAGGAAGTCTTCTACTCTTCCTGTAGCCACTTTGACAGGAGAATGCCCTAGGAGCCGGGAGATCAAGAAACCTATCACCCTATTCCCACTCATGGCATTAATACTGTATTGGATACTCTAAATTTCAAGGCCAGTCCATCTGACAATTTATTTCCAGATCTCTACTCTCTGCTCAATGGTCTCTGACTGAGTACCTGGCACTCTTTCCTTGCCAATCCACTTTTTCCTACAGGCTCAAACACTGATGATTGAGTTGTACACACCTTAAAGTTTTATAAGTTTAACTAAAGTTGGAACCCTTATCTCAGTTCTCTCCTCAATGGGCAGCTTTCCCTCATTTTACTTGCTTCACAGGAAGAAACTGGATAATCTATATCCTGTGTCATGTAACTTATAGCTTGTAATACATTTATGTGTGGACAACATCTGCCATTCCCACCTGCTGTGTTCCAGACTCTTATTTGGATAGCAGGACTTCAGTTTTTCCTTTAGGGAGAATATGTTCTTCCTGTCAGTCAAGTTGCATCAGATCAGCACACAAACCTCCATGCCAAGTGCTTGGTACAAAAGCTGTGTGAGGAGATTCAGGCAGTCTTCCAGGAATTTGAGCTTGAACATGTGACATCGATAGATTTATGGAAAAGTACAAGGTGCAGAAATCCGGTCAGCTGAGTCACTTCAGCTATGGCTACTTGAGAAACTGATTCTTTAATTCACAAGAAAGGTTCTCTGAGTTGCCCCCAATCCTGTTCATGATATTTTCCTTTATTGATTGAGTCTTTCTGTTATTTGCTGCTTTACTCCCGCTAAAAATGTGTGTGTGTGTGTGTAGTATGCATTTATTGGTGTGTACGTATATGTGTGGGGATGTGTGTGTGTGTACAGGGCTAGGGATAAACATTGATCTCTTCCCCCATTACTGTCTTAGTTAATTTTCTATTGCTATGAAGAGATCATGACCAAGGCATCTTGTAAAAGAAAGTATTTAATTTGGAGGCTTGTTTACAGTTTCTGAGTGTGAGACTGTCGTGGTGGGGACATGGTACCAGGCAGGTGTGAATGGCCCTAGAGTAGTAGCTGAGAGCCCTTATATCCTGATCAGCAAGCTGGAGGCAGAGAAGCTGGGCTTGGCACGAGTTTCTGAAACCTCAAAGCCCACATCAATGACACGTGGCCAATCCTTCCCAAAAGAGTTCCACCGGGTAGGGGCCAAGCATTCAGATACGTGAGCCCCTGGGGACCATTCTCATTTAAACCCCCACAGTCCTTCTCCATCTCATTTGTTGAGATGGAGAGGCCACTGAATGCAGAGCTTATTGATTGGCTAGGCTTATTGGCAAATGAGCTTCAGAGATAGAGATCTGCTCAAACAGTTCTGACCTTTATGTGGGCCCTGGAGGTCAGATCCTTGCCTACCGACTTCTTTTACTACCTGAGCCATTTCTCCATCTCATAGCTATTCTCCCCCCCTTTTTTTTTACCTACATTAATAAAATCTATTTCTGATTCTTAAATACCAGTATGCCAGCTAATTCAATTTTCTTATTTTTCCATTATTGTAATAAAAGTTACTAAGATACATTTAGAGCTTCATTTGGCAGCCCAATCCTTAGCTTTTCCCATAATTATTGATGTCCTAAATGGCCTCAGGTGATGACTAACCGTATTTTTGATAACTTACCTTTGAGCAAAATGAAACTGACATGGACTAAGTACTTGGTATTACAAAGCTACAAAGGCAGATATTGACCTATCAAAAGTTTCTAATCATGAGCACAAATGTCAAACAAGGTATTTTTTTTTTGGTTCTGTGAAGTGCTTTTCAAAATAAACATAAAATTACAATTAAAGATGGCCCTTTCTGCAAACGGGACGCACATCAGAAGAGGGAGAAAACAGGGAACAGGACAGGAGCCTACTACAGAGGATCTCTGAAAGACTCTACCCAGCAGAGTATCAAAGCAGATGCTAAGATTCATATCCAAACTTTGGGCAGAGTGCAGGGAATCTTATGAAAGAAGAGGGAGACAGAAAGACCTGGAGGGGACAGGAGCTCCACAAGGAGAGCAACAGAACCAAAAAAATCTTGGCACAGGGGTCTTTTGTGAGACTGATACTCCAACCAAGGACCAGGCATGGAGAAAACCTAGAACCCCTGCACAGATGAGTCCATGGAAGCTCAGCCTCTTCGTGGGTTCCTTAGTAATGGGAACAGGGACTGTTGTGAACTCAGTGGCTGGCTCTTTGATCACCTCCCCCTGAGGGGGGGAACAGCCTTCCCAGGCCACAGAGCAAGACAATGCAGCCAGTCCTGATGAGACCTGATAGACTAGAGTCATATGGAAGGGGAAAAGGACCTCCCCTATCAGTGGACTGGGGGAGGGGCATAGGAGAAGAAGAGGGAGGGAGGAAGGGTGGGATTGAGAGGATTTAAGGGAGGGGGCTACATCTTGGATACAAAGTGAATAAATTGTAATTAATAAAAATAAATAAATTTTTAAAAGATGGCCCTTTCTGATCTTTCTATAGGTACCATCCTGATTATTTGATCTCTCAAAATTTTGAGACACACTATGAAAAAAATAAATCTGGCAGAACTGTTTTTACTGTTTTATGAAAAATTCTCCTCCTGCATATTCCATATGCGAGACACCTTTCAGAATGCTGAAGTACTGACATGTTAGCCATAGAGCACATCAGAGGGAAAGATGCCTGGCAGGCCCCGACTGTTCAGTCACTGAGTGCTACTGGACAATCTATTCTGTGCTGTGTAGTGTTACTAGGCCTTAGAAATCTAAAGAAGATGATGGACATCTTGCCAAGGAACCTGTTAAAAAATTATCCAAATATCCAAATACGTTATCCAAAATATTTGGGAAAGATGTTGAAGATGGCATTCAAGGTCCTAGAGAAACAGGTTCTTGAGGTAAGAGAGAGAATGGCTCCACCCCTCACTCCAACAAAGATGAAGTAGGAATTTATAACCAAGGAGCAGGGTGGACACAGGGAGTAGAAAACACTAGAATGTAACAGTGAAGATTCAGTGTTTTCTTACACAGGGTAACTGCAGAAGGCAAACCAGCCGATAAAACACTGAGGTGGCCAGAGTCTTGAGTTTTCACAATTAGTTCAGGGTCTTTCAGTCTGCAGACTGATTCTGGTGAAATACTGCAGACTCAGAGGACCTCCCTAAGGCTTTGGTTAAAGAAGAGTCTTGGTCAAGCCCAAGAAGCTCAGAGGCAAAAGGGATAAGGGCCAAATAATTAAGCCAGAACAATGATTTCGTTTCATTGTGAAGCATGTTAGCTCCATTATTCACAAGGTGTCACCATAACCTGTTTTCCAGGCATGAATTATTTGAATAAATGTATCACAGTGATACCTCAGTGAACAGAAAAGAAACCAGATCAATCTAAAATGATACATATGCCCAACATGTACTCTGCAATGAAAAAGCATTTTGTATGTACGGATGATTAAAAAATGTAATTTTACCAAAACAATAAAGTCATCATCAGAAAACCATTTCACACAGCTTCAGTTGTATAAATGACAATCCAAGTACTCAGTCTGACTCAGCACTCTGCTTACCATGTAACCAGACCCCAAATGTGAGTGATTTGCATTTTCTCACTGACTTCATACCGTATATTAACAAGTTAAATTTGAAGTGCCAAAGGAGAGAGCTTATTTATGGATAGCTAAGGCAGGTCTAAAGATTTACCTTAATATGGAAAGAACACAAACCAAAATATACATACTTGATCATGAATCAATATGCAGAAGGTTTTTTGTTATACTGGAAGTTATACAGGAGCTGGTAGGAAGACTTGAGAAGTGCTTTGTTGATACTGGACTCATTTTAAGTTGTGAAATAACCTCTTTAATGATGAGTTAGTAAAACACCCAGCTGACTTACTTTTTATTTTAATTTTTATATTAATTACAGTTTATTCACTTTGTATCCAAGGTGTAACCCCCTCCCTTATCTCTTCCCAATCCTATCCTCCCTCCCTCATCTCCTTCCTGCCCCTCTCCAAGTCCACTGATAGGGGAGGTCCTCCTCCCCTTCCATCAGACCCTAGCCTATCAGGTCTCATCAGGACTGTCTGCATTGTCTTCCTCTGTAGTCCGGTAAGGCTGCTTCCCCCTCAGGGGGAGGTGATCAAAGAGCCAGCCACTGAGTTCAAGTCAGAGACAGGCCCTGTTCCCCTTACTAGGAAACCCACTGACTTATTTTTGCTTCGAAACTGATACAGCACTCCTTGTCATTGCAAGTGTCAATACAAAGAAGTAATGACCTTCCTTTTTCATTCAGTCTTTGGGTCACTGGTAGTCTGAACATTTCAGTTATGTAAATGTCTCAGTCAAATACAATGTTTATAAGATCCAATATCAAATAAACAGTTCAATGAAAATTTTATGTCTAAATGGAGATACATTAGAAGAATAAATTTGAAGACGAGACGAATGACCAGCTATTTTCATTTGAAAATAGGATAGTAAGACACATTTTACTCTTTTTTAATAATGAGGCTAGAAGATCATTTAAAGTTAGAGATATTATCAGCATTGTGTTTCTATTGGCCAGAGAGGCTCTGAAGTAAAACTCAGAGGAGAATAAACTTTTAAAGAATGTGCAGAGTAGTGGACGCCGTCAAAACAGAAAAATCACAAGGAACCAGAAAGGGGAAACCTTCCAGAGTGGGAGCAGCCCAGTGTCAGGTGTCATGGAGTGGTTAAAAGTAATGGAGAGAAAATGTCTAGAAAGCCCCCTTAGAAGTGTGAATTGTTCTGATGAACAGGCCTTACCTGCTTTTGGTTCTGGCTGTCTTGGCCTGCTTATGTTTCACAAACAGGCCTAGTCCTCAGTTTATGAGTAAGGCTTACAAAACACTAAATGCTACCACAAAATGAAAATAGATAAAGTAGTCTTTTGTATGTTTGTTCGTTTTACTATATGCTAGGACCTGGAACTTTCCCAAAGCTGGTGTTCTTAGGCTAAATTCTTCAACTTGGAGGTATGAAGCAATGGTATAACCTTGGGCCTAGAGGTCTGAGGTCACTGGGTTTGTATCTTTTAAGGGAACTGTAGGTTAAGATCTTGCTTCTCTTCTCTCTTTCATTCCTAGTCGTGAGGCAGATGGACCTTCTCAGCTGTATGTTCTCCCAATGAGAACATGCTACCCTGTTTCCAATACAACCAGGCCATCCTGACATGAACAGATAACTCCAAAACAGTAAAACAAAAGTAATTTTTGCCCTTTTGTTTTAGATTTATTGTTTTAATTTTTATGTGAATGTGGCATTCATGCTACTGCATGCATGAGATAAGAGGACAAACTTTGGGAGTTGGTTCTCTCCTCCAAACATGTCAAGCTTGGGCTGTAGATCTGAGGCTGTCAGGCTTGTCAACAAGCACCTTTAGCCGCTGAACCATCTCACTGACCCAGCCCTTTTATTTTTAATTAGATTTATCTTGCGAGTCATGAAAATCAACTAACATAATTATCTGCCAGGGAGGGAAGGGAACAAATGACTCTTAAGAAGGGAATAAAAGAACAGGCAGCTGAGCTCATGTCAGAGGCAGCCCCTGCTCCCCTTACTCGGGAACCCACACAGAGACTAAGCTGTCTATGGGCTACATCTGAGCAGGGGATCTAGCTCCTCTCCATGAGTGGTCCTTGGTTGGTGCATCAGTCTCTGCAGGACCCCCTGGGCTCACAATTTTTAGCCTTGTTGGTTTCCTTATGGCTCCTGTATTCTCTGCATCCTTCTATCAGCTCTCTCCCTCACTTCTTTCCTAAGACTTGCCAGGCCACAGAGGAAGAGGATAAAGGCAATTCTGTGAGACTTGATAAGCAAGGGGCAGATGGCAGGGAAGGAGAATTCTCCCTTTCAGTGGAGTAGGGAGAAGGGATAGGGGGAGGAGGGAGGAAGAGTGGTACCAGGAGAAGTTGAGATAAGGGGTTACAATCAAGATATAAAATGAATAAAATGTAAAAAATAAAATAAAGTAAAATAATAAAAGCAAAAAAACCTTCAAAAAATGGTATAAAAGACAGTTTCAAGAGAAAGAGAGAGAAGCAAAGGAGATACTTTGATGCTCAGTAGAAGCAGGTGGGGGAAGCTGAAGGGCTCCTGCAAGGAAGAAAGTTGCTTTGCTTCTGTGGAATTCACCTACATCCATTTTTGTCAAACTTCCAGTACATTTTGTTACCTAGATACGGCCTGTATGAATATAGTGTGCACAAAGAAATGGCAAATAATTTGACAGCAAATAGACTGTTTTGATATAAAAGAACACAGAGGAGGGCTGTGGATTCAAACTTGGCATTACCATGAAAGGACTAGAGAGTGCTTTCTAAATATTTTTTCTAAATAGGAGGCATATAGTTAGAAGTAACCGGAAATTACCAAGGAAAAGGATTTAGTATTTCTGTTGCAAAGATCATGTCTAACAGGTTATTATTTGTACTAAGAAGGTTATTGACGGCCTTGGAGACAGTAAGGTCTACAAAGTGATGGACAGTCTTGGCAGGAAGAAAACTTTCTCCGAACAAGAAAGAGAAAGCCAAACAAGCTTGCAGTATGTTTTGGGTCTTTGATATTAGAGAAAGGACGGAGATTGACAGAGCTAGAAGGACTTCATTTTATTTTTAGGTTGGGAGGGTAGAACATTTCTGCATGCTGAATCGAGCAGTAGAAAATCTATTGTTTATATATAGCAGGCTCACTCAGTGTGCATTGGTTATGACGCAGATGCCAAAGCAGAGGAGTCAAAAACTCTATTGTTTATTTCCATAGCAGATTCAGCCGAGGGTACATGCATTGATTAGGACTCCAATGCCAGAGCAGAGGAGGCAGAGATAACAATCAGAGCAGCAGAAAGAAAGTCTAAAAGCCACAGTGTGTTGTAGCAGGAATGATGTTTGTCAAAAGAAGTGCAGGGCTGTCAGCCCCGGCCTGGAAGTCACAAACCACAGACTGCACCAAGCATTACAATTCTCTGACATGGCTCTGGTCATGTATGCAGGCCAGCACTAGCACAGTCAGAAGACCAGAGAGTGAAAGCTTCCTCTCTGGTCTCTCCTAGTATATCCTTACTGAGCCTTCTTAGACCTGATTGGTGCCTGCTTCCAATTTTCTTTTTTATTATTATTACCATGCCTAGAAAATAACTGCAAAAATTCCTAGGGATGAATCTTATAACTCCAAGGGGCTGCATCAAGGTAGTAAGATTAGTGGACTAGTGACTGAAGCAATGGGAATTATTTACAAAAAGCAGAGTAATGTCAATTTCACCTAGAGAAGACAACAACCTATCTTTACTCTCTTTCATAACTATTCACCACCCACCTTTTTATCTGACCTAAAATCCTTATCGCTATCACATGAAACCTTTTGGGATGTCTTAACAGTCCAAAAGCTAAGCGTGCCATCAGCTAGAATCTGACCTTCAGCTAAGATTTTCCTGCTTTGCCAGGAAACAGATCAGAATATCTACTAAGAAAATGAGGAAAGATTCATACTTGGTTTATCACCACTTTGAAATATACCATTCCACCCCATGCACAGGATTTATTATAGAACATCTATTCTTTGCCAATTCAGGGTTTTGGAGTTGAGATCCTGAACACCAAGTTGCAGCCCTGGTTCTAAATGACTCTTAATTGCTGTTAAGATAATGGATCAAGTATAGGGAAATGTAATTAATAAAAAATTAATTAAAAAAGAGCTAATATTTACTGAGACAGTAAATAAAAAAGGTATAGGGACTTTTGATGGATTTGGTCTAACTAATGGTGAGACCAACAGAATCATTTTTTCAGTTAGGGGTATATTAGCTGGGTCCTACCATAGACTTATCTATAGATAGAAAGCCCCAGCCAGGATTCCAAAGGAGCTACCAAGTTGTTCGTGAAAATGGGAGTTGGGTGGAGCAAAATATAAACCTGGATTTGAGGTAGGTACATGTCTTTGTGAACCAAAGTTTCTCAAGACATTTTGTCCTATTGAATTAGTGTCTTCTCTTGCTCTGTATTATGGGCTCCTGAAGATCTTGGCACTTGTGTTTTGGAGACAGATTTAGAATATCCATCTGACACCATTTATTTCTGTAAAAATCATGCAACTATCCTTCCCTTGCTGGAATTTTTTCTTTAGTAAAACAACAGCTTTAAACAACATGGCTTCTTTTTTTTTCCTGATCTTGATTTATATAATTTTCCTTATCACACATTATGCCTGTCATATTGCCTCCATGGCATCCCTGGGCCACATATGCTATTTGACCTTCCTTAGGAAAGTTTTTTCTGCCTTGCCACCTGGCAGGTCTACCCTGGGAAAACACAGCAAAGCAGAGACCAAATATCCCCACCCCTTGATAGAATGATCCATACTTGGTTTGCCCTGCCCACAACAACTTGATAAACTACATAGAAAGGTAAATTTTGAATACTGGGCACAGGCACTGTAGGGTTACAATCTTTGAGAGAACTTAGAAAAGTAAGTTGTAGGTTTCTCTTATATTTTGCTTTAGCTATAGCTTGAACATGGACCCAGGGATTAGTGTATTAAAGACTTGGACTCTAGTTTGGCTACTTCAGAGTGGCGGAACCCTTAAGCAGTAAGCTCAGTGGGAGTTACAAGACTAGGTTTCCCTGTGCCTTGGCTTTCTGTCATATCTCATCCTTTTCACACACTCCTTGTCACCATTATGATGCCGTGGAACCAAGAGCCAACAGCTCGATGTCCTTGGACCTTCATAGAAGTGACTAACTTTGTATATAAAGTTGCCCAGTTTCAGGTATTTTGTAATATTACCAGAAAGCTAAGACACTTATATTTATATTTGTTTTTGTCTGGGAGGAGCTCTAGAAGAAAAAGTCCCAGTAATACCCAGAGATCTCTCTGTAATGAGGAGACAGCATTTCACATTTCAGGATGTTAAGGGGCCTATAATTCCCCAACATATGGAGGTCATGGAGCAAAATCAAGTCTGTATGCATGTCTGATTCTTCTGTTGAACATTAAGATGTGTATTTGCAAAAAAATAAAAAGTCTTTAGAAACAAAACAAAGCTAAGTGAGAGATGTTAGATCTTCTCATTGTAGCTGGCTAGAATATAGACATTTAGATGAAGATTCATGACATTCTACAGAGCTACTAAAGGATCAAACCTTGGTTTGATCAAAGACTAAAACTGTAGAGCTCGAGATAAAATCTGTGCAGATCATCTTTACAAAACTTTGAAAAACAAAACAAAAACAAAAAGATGAAGAAACCTTGAAGATAAAGCTGATGGGTAATTTACACAGCATTCCAAGCAAACGTACTATTTGTAAAAGCAAACAAAGAAACTCAAACATTCACCCATGTATTGCTAGGAACACCTAGAACACAATGAAGAGGATCAGGTGATGAAATAAGGAGCATGAGAGCAGGAGAAAACTAAGTCAGCAGAAAGATTAGAAATGACAGAAATAATGGGATGTCCAGGCAAAGGTTTAACCAGTTACCAAATAAATTCAGAATTTAGAGGAAAGCAACAACAGGAAGAAAAGAAAGACACAGGGCAGAATGGGAGTGATGTGAACAAGAGGATAGTTACATGAAAATCCATGGAATAGCACTGCAGAAGAAGTGCAACAGATCTAACAACAGGTCAGAGAGACTGCCTAGCCTACAGGAAACAAAAAGAGAAACATCATTAACCTTTACATCATTATTAGGTACTCTGACACACATGCCCTTGAGAGCAGGAAGATGGAGTGACAGACGTGGATTAAAATGTCTCAACCTAGCCAACTTTGCTTTAAACCATAAACCCATAGATCCAAGATGCTTAAGTGTAAAAAGCACAGAAAATGTCCACACATACATCATAAACACTGCTAAAAACAAACTTTGAAAGACAGTGACAAGCATGGTGGTGCATGCCTTTAATCACTGCACTCAGGCAGATCTCTGTGAGCTGGAGGTCAGCCTGGCATACATAGCAAGTTCAAGGACATCCAGGGCTCTTAGGGAGACCCTGTTAATAAAGAAAGAATTGCAAAAAAGAAAGAAAGAAGAAGAGGAAGGAAGAAGGAAGGAAGGAAAGAAGGAGAAAGGAAGGAAGATGGAAAGGAAGGAAGGGAGGAAATTAAAATACATTATAAACAAAGGCAGAAGACAAACATGATCTTGACATCAGAAATAGTTTTGAAATAAAACTATGGAGTGACCTTTAAAGACCTAAATGTAAATGGTACCAGAATAGACATTTATAGTCAGTGAGAATAACTTTCAAATTAACGGTAAAGACCATTTCTGTCAGTTAGAAGGTGGGAATTTGTTTTCTTCCTGGATAACCTGCCCATAAGAAATGCTATTAGAAATTTGAGAATGCTATTAGAAAGAAAATAACATTAAATGGGAACTTGAATCGACACAAAGGAGTAAAGTGTATTAGAAGTAGTCAACAGATTACTAAGTATAAAACAATAATTTAACTTATGTAAATTCTTTAAAATTATTTCAGGAAAATAAACTATATATAGCACTGTTTGTAATGAATAAAAGTGTATCATGATAATAGAACAAGGCTGAGCATAAAACCTGCTATTAGAAGTGGCTCTATGAAGGAGGGTGGAGTTGGGAGGGAATGAGGGCAGGCCTACGGTTGGGATACAAAGTAAATAACCTGTAATTAATATAAAAAATAAAACTTAAAAAAAGGAGTGGCTCTACTTAGTAAACAGTGATTCTATTCCATTGGAGTGGATGTGCTGATGAGCTAAAGAAGAGCAACAGTGGAAAATAACAAATAGCCAATCATCTGTGTTAATTCAGACATCCTGACAAATACCTGAGAAATGCAATTTAATGTGAAATGTTTAACTTGGCTCACCCTTTGATTGCATGCTTTTCCCAAGGAGGTTAAAGTTCTATTTTATACAATTTTCCAGAAACAAAATCAGATTCTGTACCCATCTATGGATTAAGTCAACAGAGATTCATAACTTAACCATGGGTCACAAGCTCTACACTCTGAACACTTTATCGAGAACCAAGTATTCAATATAAGAACCTTTGGTGGGGAGGATGCTTAATATCTAACCAAAATATCAATACAGAAGATTAAATCTTAAGCAGTACTACATTTGTCAGGTGTATACAATGTTATATGCCTTTAATCTCAGTACTTGAGAGGTAGAGGCAAATACTGTGAGTTCAAGGCCAGCCTAGTCTACAACGTTCCAGGATGGCCAGGGCCTCTACACAGAGAAACCCTGTCTTGAAGAAAACAAAACAAAACAAAACAAAATAAAGGTACTATATTAATAAAAAAATGGCATGAGGAGAACAAAGAAAAGAAACAAAACACATAGAAAGATACAGTCTAGAATAAGTCACAATTTATAATAGCATTGAATGCATGTTTAAACATACTACTTAGCAGACAAGGAATTATAGACCTAACAAAACAGTGAAAAATAACCAATTATATACATGTATAAGAAACACACAAAAGAAACAGTTCACTCAAATGTAAGTATAGCTGGGGTGCATGCCTCTAATCCCAGCCCTCAGGAGGATGAAGCAGAGAATTGTGAGATTTCTCAGAGTGGGAGAAGAGAAAAAAAATGGAAGAACCATATTAATATTAAAGAAAATATAATTTGGGCAAGTAAATAGTATCCAGAATTAAGACATTCCTTGCTGCTGTGTGAGTTAAGTACTCATCATGTAATAATGATTGAAGCATGTGTACACCTTAATAAGATGGTCACTCTGGACTAAGCAAAGCCTGAGAGAATGGAGGAATAGGACAAACCTGAAGGAGTGGAGGTGTAGAGGAGCAGTGCATCCAGGAAAGAAAGAGCCAGGAAGTGTAGTGAAATTTTGAGTATAGCTGACACTGCTGAGCAGCTGAACCTCAGGGACATTAATGAAATACTCCACCCAACATGGCAAACAATGTATTATCAGTACACTTGGATCATCAACCAACATAATTTCCTGAACCATAAAAAAAAAAGCAACAGATTTCTAAAGGTGGAAAGGCAGAACTGAACTTATGCTAGATCATAATAATGCAAAGCTTGAAACAAAGTTTTACACTGAAAAATTTTAGAGTACTTGGAAGTTAGACAACATTCTCAATAACTTATGGTCAGAAAATAAACATTTTCTGACTTTTTTAAGCTAACAGAAAGGTTAAAAGTTTTGATCTTTATGATAACGAAAACAAAACAAACAACAACAACAAAAAGTATCAACAGTTATGTGATACTGGCCTGTGGAGAGATGGTTCAGTGAGTAAATGATTGTCATACAAATGTGACAACTCCAGTTCAATCTCCTGAACTCACATAGAAAAATCCATGCAGTTATAGTCGTACTACAAGGAAGGCAGGGCCAGCCAACCAGATCCTTGGGACTTGCTGGCCAACAGCCAAGCTTTGTCAGTGGGGAACTCCAGATTAATAAGAAACTTTCTCTGGAAAAAAAAAAAGGTAGACAGCTCTTGAGGAGCAACACTTGAGCTTGACCTCTGGCCTCCCATTTCAAATGGATACAAGTTAGAGTGTCCAGTTGGGAAGAAGGAACCTCAATTGAGAAAACACCCCTACCAGATCAGCTTGTTGGCAAATTTATGGCAACATTTTACTAATTAATGATTGATGTATGTTGGTGCATCCCACAGGGATTGATGACACTCTGTATAGGTGGTCCTAGATGGTATAAAAAAGTAGTCTGGTACCTGCCCAACCAGAGGCCACACCAGCACTCAGAACCTCAAATAAGCTCCTGCCTGCAGACCACCAACACTCCCTCATCACCTGCCCAGCCTACCTCCAACTACCCTCTTTTTCTTATCACCATATCATGGCTCACACTTCCAGTGGAAGCCCCCTGAACTGCTAGAGGCCATACTGACAACCACAGTCCCAGGTAGATTCTACCTGTGGACTACCAAGACTCCCTTAGAACCACCTCAGCCTTCCCCCAACCACCCTCCTCTTCTCATCACTATATCTTGGCAGAAGCCCCCTCCTCTACCAGAGGCCTTCAGAACCCCAGGCAGGCTGCACACTGATAGACACAATCTCTCAGTGCCTGTCCAGTCCACCCCAATGGGCTGTCTACTCTTTGCCATCATATCTCAGCCCCTAATTCCTGAAGAGAATGCTCTCCTAGGTCAGAGACAATGAAAGTTGCCAGAACTCTACCCCCCAACTCAGGTGGAACCCCTTGCTTGACCAGAGGCCACCATGGCCATCAGTAGTTCAGCTCCCAATTCAGGCAGAGACCCTCTAATCAAGAACAGGCCACTCCAGCTAGAAACCAAGGAACAAAACACCCATCCAACAAAGACCAACTTAAAAATTGACACATAAACCTATCAGTACCCCAAACAAGATGTCTAGACGCCAGTGTAAGAACACAGTCAACAACAGCTCGGCAGCATGTCATCACCAGAGCCCAGGTATCCAACTACAGTAAGCGCTGAATATTCCAACAAGATGAAACACAAGAAAATGACAATAAAAACAACTTTATAAAGATGATAGAGATCCTTAAAGGGGAAATGAATAAAACTGGAACAAATTAATAAATCCCTTAAAGAAACTAAGAAAAACAGAACAAAACAAAACAAACTAAATAGTCAAAGGAAACAAAAGTGCTCAAGACTTGAATGTGGAAGTAAAAGCAATAAAGAAAATACATAGAGAAAGCATGCTGGCAATGGAAAATCTAGGTAAATGAATAGAAAGTACAGATGTAAGCAAACATCATCAGCAGAATATAAGAGACAGATAGAAGAGAGAATCTCGGGCTTATGTTAGAAGAAATTGGTACATTAGTCAAAAAAAGTTAAATCTAAAAAATTTCGAACACAAAAACATCCAGGAAATCTGGGACACTATGAAAAGATAAAACCTAAGACTATTGGGGATAGAAGAAGAGATAAGAATCCCAGCTCAAAAGCCCAGAAAATCTTAACAAAAATCATAGAAGAAAAATTTTCTTGTCCAAAGAAAGACATGCCTATAAAGATACATGAAACTTAAATAACACCAAATAGAAAGTTCCCTCACTGTATAATAATCAAAACACTAAACACAGAGTACAAAGAAATGGTAGACCAAGAGTTCTACTACTTGACAATACCCCCACAGCTTTCCAACAACACACACTATTTTATTGATTTTTATTTTGAGACAAGGTCTTGCTAAGTTCCTCAGGTTGTCCTATTTTCTTGAGATAACCTCTTATCTCTTTAAGATAAGGTCCTATTTCTTATTGAGATAAAGTCTTATTTCCTACCTATGCATATCAGGCTAGTCTCAAACTTACAGCATCCTGCTACCTATGCCTCTCAAATGCTCAGGCTTGACTTGTGCTTGCTATGATACCAAAGCAGGTGTAGAATTCACTTGCCTCTTGCCTCTTGCCTCAGGCTCTTGAGCAGTGAGATTATGGGCTGCTATACAGGCCTGGCTAGATCTTACAAATGTTAAATATTCCTTTAGCCTTATTTCAACTGCAAAGAGCCTCCCAAGTGCTGGGATTAAAGGGGTATCCCACCACCGTACAGCTTTGGGATCTTGAATAAGTATTACCTAAGTGTCACAAGATCATCAGCAGGATTTTCCTGAGCAGCTCTTTATTGGTATGGCATAGCTCCTTTTCCATTCCAGATACTGGAAAGTGAATCTGATTAGAGTTAGTATATATTCTAAATAGTAAGAGAAAGAGAACTATGTGAAACGCTCAGGAGCCAATCCTGCTTTGTGTTTATAAAAGTGATGAAAAATAAGAAAATATTTTATCCTATCAATGATCATTATGAGAAGAGGAAATACATATATATATATCCAAATGTTTACTGAACAAGCATTGCCTGCCACTTATGTGAGTCATTGTGAAGAAAACAAGTCTTTTTTTTTTTTCCAGGTGAGAAGGTGATAAGTCAGCAGTAATGGACAACATGCTCACAGAAGGTTATAGTTTAAAAATGAGATATTATTTATTTACTATGTATAAGTGTGGATATATGTTCACCATGTGCATGCGTGGATGTAAGAAGAGAGCATGGGAATCCTTGCGACCTTAGTTAGGGATGACTGTGAGTCACCATGTGGTGCCAGGAACTAAATCCTCAGCAAGAGCAGCAAGTCCTCTTAATTACCAAACCCAATTGCCGGGTGTTTTATCACCTGCTTTTCTGCTTAAAATACATTGCAAATATATTTTGTCATTTATATTTGTTTAATACTTTAAAAAGTCTTCAGAGTATCCAGCTGCACCATTCTACTATGTTTATTTTTAAGCCATTCTTTTCTAATTGTCTGATCACATAATTTTCTTCTTCCTTATTTTATTATTATTAATAACAAGCCTAAATAACAAAACTACTATCCTAGTTAGTTACTTTATATACTTCTTGAGGATGACTCATTGTTTTTTCTTTTGTTTTGGTTTTCAAGAAAGGATTTCTGTATGTAGTCTTGGCTGTCCTGGAATTCACTCTGTATATCAGGATGTGCTCAAACTCAGAGATCTTTCTGCCTCTGCCTCAGCCTGGCCCAGGATGATATATTCTAAACAATGAAACTAGTTAAAAATATCTACTTTGACATGCAATAATATGTCTGTGTATGCTATGAACTTGAAGGTTTATGTATTCAGGTTCCCAGTGATTCTTTAGATGTACAGAAGGAAAATATAAATTATGTTTACTGAGCCTTTGCCCTCTAACCTCAAATTTTATGTCTATAAAACATTTCTACTTAGAAGAAGAAAACAGAGTTACAGGCTCTTCTAGCTTTCAACTTTCACAATTTAAGCTTTAATATTTCTATGCTTCGACAAACAATCTCAAGTAATGGAATGAATGCTCCTGAGAATATTACTGGACATGAGTTATTCAGTTGTTTCAACCATCCTCATTCACCAATCTACCTTTGGTGATTTCAAATGCAGAGCAATAGGAGACTGAGCTGGCTTTGGCTTTAATTCTAGCAACAATGAACCAGAGTTTGGTATTGTCCTTGATGGGTGTTTCTGTACAAAGTATATTTCTAAGAAAACTCTGATGCATTTTCCCTTCCCATTTCATCAGTGGCATTAATAGGATATTCACCAAAAGCCAAGTGCACACAATATATGCAATACACTGGCTACAACAGAAACAAAAGTTGAGTCAAACAGAACTTACACAAATTCTTTCCAACCTGTTTCCAACAAATAATGCTGTTGTAAAGCACTGAATAGCTCCAGCTTTCTAACTCCAAAGAAAGCAGATCATGATCTGTTCTCTTCTCTGTGCCTGCCTTTTGAGACTGATAGGGGTGCAATCACACTTTAAAGAAAGAAATTGTTTACCTTTAGAAGATGTCTTTGTGAATAAGGCCTTTTTCGGGTGCTGAAAAGTATTTTGAAGATTATGAACAGTCAAAGGGCTCTACTTACCCTCAGAAGCTCAGCCAAACACATGGCAGTAGGACACAAGGAAATCTATCAATTCAGGTCTATTTATTTAATTTTTAGTTATTTTGTGACAGAGTTCTTTATGTCTAGCTTCACATTCTTCATCAGCTTTTAATCTGAAATGAAAGACATAGGCACTGAGAAATATTGACTTATAAAATCCACAATGATTATTATTAGCTTTCAAACCAGGGATAAATGGCTGAGGTGCCTATTTAACATCAAAGCACACCTGGGCACCAGGTTCTTCCTGTATTCCCTAGCCCCTGCCCATTACAGTATCCTCCTGGGCTGGCATACCCATCCTCCCACCATAAACTTCGTCAGCCCAGGGTGCCGGGATGCTCTTCCCTATAGAATCCAACCGTTCCGGTTACCTGCTCTCTTTTGTCTGCTTTCTTTGGGTCTCCTGGCTGCGGCACCACGTTTCCCTCTCTTCTCTTTCCTTTCCCTTTTCCCCTCTCTCCTCACATGTCTCAGTCTGTTCATGCCCATCCTGGATTCTCCCAGAAGTCTCCACCCCTGGCTATGCTCTCCCACATATCTATAATAAGCTTTCTCCTCCACCATACCCAGGAGCACTCATGTACCTTTACTTTCTTTTCCTTTTTATTAGTTTTTAAAATTCAATTCCTAGTTGGTAAAGAAGACTTACTTGATCAATGAGAAGTAAAGTAAGATTATGGGAAAGCATGTTTTGTGTAGTAGCAGCCCAATGTTTTATGCTACCTATTTTCTCCAGTTTAGACCTTCCTTCTTGAACATAGGGATTGCTAGAAATTATCACAGTAATTATTTCTTCAATAGTTATAATGTTTGAGATTATTGAAAGAAGATGTAACCATGTTAAATATTTGTCTTCCTGCTTCACCCTAATGACTGCCAAAATTACCCAGACATGAGCCGCCATATCCAGATAAATGACTAATTTAATATATCTTAGTCAGTTACCTGTCTCTACTCAAATACTTTCAACTCTAGATTCTAGCTGAATTTATGGATTTATAAATTCAGCGAATTAAGTTATGTCAATATTAGTCTTCACCAGATATACCAAGAAATTGAAAGATTGAATCCTACTAATTTAATGCAATAAATTTGATGCAGTTAGGTCTTATATTTATGTGTTGAAGAAAAGAATCAAAGTATTTAAACCATCTTATTTACTTTCTCACCTTTTAAAAAGTGAATATAGTTTAAACATTAGGCTTTTACATTTTTAAAAAAATATTACTGGTGATGATCACATTTTCTGATTATATCACCCAAAGCTAAATTGGGTGTCTGTTGGGGATGTTTTAGTTGCAGGAGAAATTATACTGTATTACAAGTGGCTACTGTTAGCATTATGGCAGCCTGCTTCTGGGTTGCCTAGCAACCTATGATGTCATCTTGTGTCCCTGGCCAGGTAGCCCTGGCAGGCATGGTTACATTGGTTCTTAAAGGGGCCAACCCACCACTTTGTCTCTCTCTTGTCTTCTTGGCTCCCATGGCTCTTGGCTGTTGCCCTCTCCCCTTTCTCTGTAGGGGAACCCTCTCTCTCTTCCCCCTACCATGTCCTGCTCTCTCCTTCTCTCTCCATCTAATAAACCTCTTTCATATAAAATCTGCTGTGTGCATCATTGTCTTTAATTGGTCCTAACAGCTACAGTACGGTGATGTAAGTAGAATGATTCCCTAACTAGCCTGAAGTCCTGGGGTTGAGCCCCAACACCACAAAAATCCAGTGTGGTGATGGTATATCCCTATGATCCCCTCACTTGGGAGGTTGGAGCAGGATGATAAGAAGTTTTAGGTCATCCTTGACTAGAGAGTTGAAGGCCAACCTTGGATACATGAGATCTTGTGTAAAAAAAAAAAGTGAAAAGCAAAAAGTGGGGAGGGGAACTGGCTGTGACAATAGAGGTTTCACACAACTAAAGGAACAAAGATGGGGCTTGTTCTTCATCAGGTTGACCAAGCAGAGGCCTTTGTGGGCTGGATATGGGTCTAAGTTCCTGATTACCTTGGTAAATGCTGTGTGCCCACACTCTACACAGAAGAAAAGGCCACAGACAGGAGGAGAAATTTCCCTCAGAGTATCTCTGTCTTTCCTGGAAGAAAAGCATCACCAATGCCAGCCTGACTGTGTTGCAGGCACAACACAGTTTGCTCTGTTGCCCGAGACCACTGGCAGAGTCAAATGGTTCTTGAGTTGGGAGTGAGGACTGAAATTAATAAAACAACACTCAACACATGGGATATTTCAGAGAGGCTCTAGTGATTATTATATACTACTCTGCAAATATTTCTAACATGTTACAGTGCGTTGGCAATTATTTAGGCATTAAGCTTCATTTTAATGTATGAATACAAGTCACAGGCAGAGTCATCCTGTGTGTGTGAATGTGTGTGTTAAATACATGTGAGTGTGCTAGTATGTATAGTGTGTGTACCCATGTATGTGTACGTGGAGGCCAGAGCAGGACGTTCATTATCTTTCTCTATTGCTTTCTACTTTATTTTCTTGAGAAAGGGTCTTTCAATAGAACTGGGAGCTTACCACCCTGTCTAGGACAGCTGCGCTGTAAGCTCTCAGTATCTGCCTGCCTCTGTCTCCTGGTGCTGGGGTGCTTTTTATGTGGCCACTAAGCATTGAAAGTCAGGTCCTTATGTTGGCAGAGCAATGTTCTTGTTGCAAAAATTAATATTCCTGGAGGCCAAGAAAGATGAGCCTCCTTTGTTGCAGCCTTTGAGCACCAGCTCCTGCTTTCCGGTAACGCTAGAAAGGTTAATTCAGGATTCATCCATTCTATAGAATTTAAAATACCACGCACAAAGGTGGAGATCTCGGGGCTTTGCTGGAGCACTTTATGAGAAAGCTATTTCTTTCTGGCTGAAAGAATAGAATTTACCTCTTGCCTTGGGTGGAGATAAAGACACTCTGATCTGCTCCAATAAACATACACATAGTCTCCTTCATTAGGAGTGAATCCACTGGGCCTCCAGGGGTCCCCTCCTCTGGAAGGCTGATTCTTGAGAAGATATAGCGAAGGGACCAGAATATAACCATTCCCTTAATGAGATAATATACTTATATATCACCCCTCCAACTGTCATTGACAGAACCACTTGAAAAACTTTCTTCATGGCAGGACTGCTAAGGTTGTCCAACTTTCTGAGCCATAACTCAGGAAGTCTTAACTGCTCCCTATTTCCTTTTAAAATCAGTTTCTTTTGGATACTGGCCAGAAGCCTCTGCAAGCTTTCCCACATTCTGTGCTTTCTCACTTTTTCTCTAAAGCCTCTTCTACCATGGGACAGCTTACTGACTTCCATTGTTGAAAATTACAGCCTGCTCAGGCCCTAGTTCAAAAGGTATCCTTTCTCTCTTCCTCAACCAGGCCTCACTCCTGATAGCAGCTGCTGAGGTTTTCAACTTACCTGCTGTGTTGTTTTCTCTCAAGCTCTAATAAAATGGTCCTTGAATCCATTTTTAAATTGTCTTATTAATAAGCATAAGAACTGAAAGGGAAACAAGTTCCCAGGTAACACTCTTAATCTCTGAGCCCTTTCCAGCCCCAGAATTCATTGCTGAAGAGAGAAAGTAGTTTTAATAAAATAAAATTTGTCCATTCCAGTGACTGAGAGTACAAAAATGGTCAATATTGGACCTTTTATCAGAAAAAATATTCTATTATAAGGAATATTGACCTTTAAGAAATTTCTTTTGCTCAAATTCTTGGTTGTATGGGCCACCATTCATACAGGGACTTTAACCAGTGATCACAATTTATGAAAACTCCACCAAAAAGGAATGTAACAATCCACTTATCAGATTCTGTTCTTAGTGACATAATTGGCACTACTTGCTTCCAAGAAATAAAAATGTCTGTCACTCTCTTCCTTTGAGGAAGTTGTAGTTTTTAAAATTTGTTTCTTTTAATGGTTAGTGTTAATTACCACTTTGACAAGATCTAGAACCACCTAAGAGACACGTCTTTAGTCACACTTGTGAAGGATCATCTAGGTTTGGTTAGCTTCTGGACATGTCTGTGAGAGATTAGTTTGATCAAGCTAATTGAGGTAGGAAGCTCCACTTATGGTGGGTGGCACCGTTCCCTAGGCAGGGAATCCTAGCTGTGTGAGTGTGGAGAAAGCCCACTGAATGCTAGCACGCATGCCTTTATCACTCTCTGATTCCTGATTGTGGATGTGATGTGAGCAGTTGCGTTGAGCTTCTGCTGTCTTGACTCCAAGCCCTGCTGGACTGCACCCTTGAATTCTGAGCCAGAGTTAAACTCTTCCTCCCTTGAGTTCCTCTTGTGATAGTGCCTTATCACAACAAATGGAAAAGGAAAATGAGATGATTCCTTCTGTAGTAGAGATTCAATGCATCTACTCTATAACTGTATTTGGTATGGATGTCTTCACTCTCAAAGATCATATTTAGCAATAAGTAGAGAGAAACACTCACACAAATATCAATATTAACAATTTATCTCCTATATGGGTTTCCATCAATGTTTCTATATTGCATACTTTATTAGGTGGGAAAACCCAGTTAAATGAGCATTTTATTTATTTTTTGTGTATCATATCTGATTTCAGAATAAGAATGTTGTCATATTACCTGATGTTAAAGCATATTTAGAGGTGTAAAATATATAAACTAGTTGACAAAGCCCGCTTGACACCTGTAAATGGTTGGGAAATATGGGGTAAAGTTTAACAAGTAAATTAAGAACATAGTTGTGCAAGAGTATTTAAAGGTGGTTGTTTGTCTTGTTTTAACTCTTTCATGAATTTTTTGGTTTTGGTGATAGACAAATGCATAAAATATGTTTGATACTGAAAATGTAAATTTTAATGTGAAGCTTCAACACTTCTAATTCTCAAGTGAATGGCTGCTAGAGTTTAACTGAAGAAAGAGTGAGGGATGCTAGAATGTGCAGCAATTTGTTTCTGTTATGTGTCAGAACTTTTGATACAGGAGTATGGGAAGAATTGGACATATGCATTGGAACTATCCATTTTTATACATATTTTGTGTACATTTCAGAACATATTTTGTACACATTTCTGCATTGTTTGGCAAATAATGATAACCACACATAATTATATATTTGGTTGGTGTAAAATTAATGGGTTTCATTATGACATTCATTCATATATATTATTGTATATTTCTCAAGTGAATGTTCTGATTTTTATGAAGTTCAATTTATCAATTTGTCTCATCTATTCTTAAAAACGTAGAAAATTAAAATAACTGAATGTATACTATCTGACAATAATATAACAAAAACCTAAAATTGACAGCAAGCATAACTCTAGTTAAGTACAGAAACTCAGAGAGATTAAACAGCTCATTACTAAATGATCAATGGGAAAACAACTTAATAAAGAAATAAAAGCCTTCCCAGAACTAAGCAAAAATGAAAACACAACACAACAAAACCTCTCAGACACATTGAAAGCATACTTATAAGAATATGTATAGATCTAAGTATCTAAAACTTTAGATTTAAAATCTAAAATCAGAAAATATAAATAAAAATTGGAAAACAACAACAACCAAGCCTAAATCCATCAGATAGTAAAAAATAATAAAAAATGGAACAGAAATTAATGAAACAGAAACGAAGAAAACAATACAAAGAATCAGAGAATCTAAGCTCTGGTTCAGGAGACTCTTGGCCCAACTCATGAAGAGAGAGAGAGCCTAAACTAACAGAATAAAAAATGAGCACAAAAACGCTATAACAGAGAGCAAAGAAATTCAGAATATTACAAAAAATATTTTAAAAACCTGTATGCCCTTACAAGTGAGTATATACTATGTGTGTCTTTCTGGGTCTGGGTTACCTCACTCAGGGCAATCTTTCCTAGTTCTATATATTTGTCTGCAAATTTCATGATTTCTGTGTTTTTAATAGCTGAGTAGTATTCCATTGTGTAAATGTACCACAGCTTCTTTACCCATTCTTCAGTTGAGGGACATCTGGGTTGTTTCCAGATTCTGGCTATTACTAATAAAACTGCTATGAACATAGCTGAGCAAATGTCCTTGTTGTATGGTGGAGGGTCTTTTGGGTATATACCCAGGAGTGGTATAGCTGGATCTTGAGGTAAAGCTGTTTCCAATTTTCTGAGAAAGTGCCAGATTGATTTCCAAAGTGGCTGTACAAGTTTTCACTCCCACCAATAATGAAGGACTGTTCTCCTTTCTCCACACTACTGCCAGCACAGACTCACTTGCCAGGTTTGATCACTTTCCCCTAGCTAGACTGCCTTATCAGAGCACAGGGGAAGAGTACATGCTCAGTCCTGACACAGCTTCATGGGGGGCGGGGGGAGTCAATGGGAAGGGGAGCTCCCCTTTTCTGAGAGACAGGAGAGAGGGGGAAGGGAGGGAGGGAGAGAAGGTGGGACTGGGAGGAGAGGAGGGATGGGTCAACAACCAGGATGTAAAGTGAATAAAAAAATGAGTAAACTTCCAAAAAAAGGGTGGGACCTGAAAGAAAAGGAAATAAAATATCATTGTAATGTCAAAAATAAAACAAAACAAAAACATATATTTCATTAAGATAGAAAATCTAAAAGAAATGAATGAATTTCTAAGTTCAGCCAAACCACCACGATTAAACCAAAAAGAACTCAGCAACCAAATCAAACCCATACAATTGAGGAGATTAAACAGTATTTAAAGCTCTGTAAACTAAAACCAGTCCAGGCCCAGATGGATTCACAGCACAGTTCTACCTAACTTCCAAAGGAGTTCTACAGCCAATCCTTCTTAAAGTCTAAAAATGAAGAAAGAGAGAGAGAAGCGAGGGAGGGAGGAATAGAAGGAGGGAGGGAGAGAAACAGAAGAAGCACTTCTCAAACTCTGTAGGTGAAGGGAGCAGTGTCGTTCTAATACCCAAACCAGGCAAAGACATAACAAAACCACAAAACCACAAGCCAATATCCCTGATGAACATGGACAACACATACACACACACACACACATACACACACACACACTAAAATACTTGCAAAATGAGCTGGGCATGGTGGCAAATGCCTTTAATCTCAGTACTTGGGGCGGGGGGTGGGGCAGAAACAGGCAGGTCTCTTTGATTTCGAGGCCAGCCTGGTCTACAAAATGAGTTCCAGAACAGCCAGGGCTACCCACAAAGAAACAACATCTCAAAAAAACAAATGAACAAACAAACAAACATTTACAAAAAGAATACAGACACACATCAAAAAGATTATATACCGTGACCAGTTAGAAGCTTAATTTACTAAACATTTTCTAATTGTAATATAGACTTGTACAACATATTTTGTGCTCTGTAGCACATAAATTTTATATACTATATTTTCTTTAGTTTTCAATTTCTGCTATTTTCAACTGTCTATTGTAATTAATTTTGAGTCATATGTCATTTAAAGACACTTAAATTTCTTAGAGTTGAGGATACCATAGATATTTCTTTGTACTTAATTTGGGCCTGCTGTCATCACAAAATAACCTCTCTTTGGTTTTTAATCTTGTAAAATTAGTGACCATTCATTTTTCTTTATTATTTTCATGTCCTAAACACTTGTATGTAATATATATATATTGGACTTTCAAGACATGATTTCTCTGTATAGTTTTGGCTGTCTTGGAACTTTCTCTGTAGACCAGGTTGGCTTCAAACTCACAGAGATCCACCTGCCTCTGCCTCCCAAGCACTGGAATTAAAGGTGTGTACCACCACCTCCTGGTTTTAAATATATTTTTAAAAGAAATACTCTTGCAAAAGATGCGTACATTTAGCAGATCAAAACTAATCCGGTCAGCTTCCTCCTGGGACTGGGCAGGGGGCTTAGGGGGGGCTTAAAAAAAGAACTAATCACTTATCCCTCATCACCTACACTCATACCATTCCTGGTCTTAGTCTGTTGCCTGGCTTTTCTCCTGATGCTATGCTTTCCTGTCTCTTCAAAAGTCTACTAATTTCAATAGATGTTTATCGTCATCCATACTGTTCTACTCAGTGTCTAAACTTGTTAACTTCCTTTACAAGATGTTAGGTTTTGTTCTGGTTGCAGTTGGTTTAGCTGAACCTTCTCTAGTACTATGTTCTTACCATGTTCATAAAGAAATACTATGATCATAACGAAACTGATCATAAAGAAACAACTATGATCTGGGCCTAGTCTGTGTGGCTGCAGTCCTGGTATTCAGGAGAAGACCAGAGTAAGTTCAAGGCTAGCCTAGACTACAGGAGGAGATCCTGTCTCAATAACAAACAAACTAATCAAGGAAGCAAACACAAAAAATTCCCATGACTGTCAGCTTGTCTGGATTCCCTCTCTTCTGAAGGTTGCTGTCCTAGGCTCTCTATTATTTACTGTCTGGAAAGTACTGTTTTTCAGAAAAGTACACTTTCCCTGAATATTTTTGTTATTTAAAGCAGAAATATTATCCAGTGCCTGTTATTTCATTTTGGACCCTAAAAATTCCCTAAACACTATCTTTAAAAACTGGGGGAAGGACTTGAATATCCACCAACTACATTTAAACTACAAAACATGATTTTAAAGTAAATAAAATCTCAAGCAAATATGAAACAAAATAGGTTTTCAAGTCATCTCCATTCCACAAACTGAAAATTTGTCTTGAGGCCTTAACATACTTTGCAAGCTAGTACACAGCAAAATTAAGCATACTTTAAGCTTATTTCCCTAAGATTAGACATACCTTTATAGTTTTAATGCTTTTTCACATCCATTATTTCCTGGAATCTTAATGAAGCCTGTGGTTCTCAGTAGGCCTTGAAGATAAATATCTTGATTCTAGATGTTATCTGACTAAAAACAAAAAGTATTATTATTTGGCCAGCTATAAAGTTTTTGGGATCTTCAATTAAATTGCTGAGTATTTCAGAAACTGAAAATAATGAAAGAATAATTTGATTTAAAAAGAACAAGAAGAGTTTGCATGAAAACTTAGACACTTGATAGTTTTCAAACATATAAACACAAATGAGGGTCATGGGACTAGGTGAGGTTTTAAAGAGATACTCGAAAGACCTCTTTATTCATCTTTCTCCATATTCCTAGTTTATTAAATGGAATAAACATAATAAAATGATAGTTTTTAATTAGGCACTTACTGTATAATTAAGCCTTTGCCAAGTGCCTGTGGTGGGATTCAATTTTTATGGTGATACATGTAGTAGGTGGTGCCGTCAGTCATTTCTGTAGACATACACTAAATCCTGGAGATATCACAAACCCAACCTTCAGAGTACATAGTTTGTAACTGGCTGTGCCTGCACATGCTCCAGCTCAGCTTCAGAGGTAAAGCTGAGTCCTCAACCATACTATGTAACTTGCTCTACAGAAAATCCTCTTTATTCCCTCACATGCCCAGACAAGGGCCTTAGCTTTTCCTTTGCCACACTCCTGTTCATTCGAATTTCACAATGTTTACCATAAAATGTATATAAGGTTATGCAAGCAAGATTAAGTTGACTTTAAAAACTGGCTCAGTGAATACTTGGCAATCGGTGAAAGGGGAGTTGCCAATGCAGATACCCAAAGATATGCAACGCAGGTTTGAAAAGTCTGAAGTGAATTATATCTCGGTAATGTTTAAGATTGTGCCAACCTTTTTATATTACTGCTCCATGCTAGCTTTACAAAGTTATGTCTCAAATACTAAGAGTCACAGGGACAATGTAGGTACAATAAGCTAGATGCTGGTTTCTATGAAGATGTCAAAGAAATGAGGACTTCAGGCTTTCTCTTCCAAACTCAAATCTAAAGAAACAATGGAAAGTAAAAGGAGGATTTGAGGAATTAAATGAGAAAAATTCCAGAGAGGCTGAGGTCTGGACTTAGGTGGTGCCAGAATGCTGTTCTGAGCAGAGGGCTGCTGGGGCAGAAGGAGAGGAGGCTTCAAAGGTAGGCTTAAAGCAATGTTCTAGTCTCTTCTTGAGTGGGAGGAATTACTGTTTCTCACCTTCAGGGCAGAAATTGCAGCCCTATCTTACTGATGCACAGAAGGTATTATCAGGGCAATGCAAAGCCCTAGAACCAGTGACTAGCCAGTTTCTCTCTCCACATCCCTAGGGAATAGAGATAAAACCCCAAGAGACTGACTGTCTTCTCTCAGTCCTTCTTCTTTTTGTATTCCCAAATGACTACCCACAAGTAAATGACCAAAGCGCTTTTGGTGGCTCGGGTCTCTCTGACTTGGGACTCATTCCTTCCTTCTTTAAACTCATTGGGTGGGATTCTGTTGTTGTTTTTCAATACAGAGTTTCTCTGGGTATCCCTGGTTGCCCCAGATCTCACTCTGTAGACCAGGCTGGCCTTGTACTCAGAGATACAGCTGTTCCTGCCTCCTTCAAGTGCTGGAATTAAAGGTGTGTACCACCATACACACCAGGAAGGGATTCTCAAGAAAGATATGAGTTGTGAATATGAAGTAAGAACATCAGCAGACAGCCCACAAGCTAACAGTGTGATGCATATTGGGGTATAGTAGAGTAGAAACAACAGATGGACAGTGAGTTCACATGCACAAACACAGACCTGGACTTCTTCATTGGCAAGTGGCACTTAAATGGTAGAGGAAAGATATCTCCTTACTAGGTTTGACCTGTTTCTAAGTTAGGGTGATATATAGTGTTACCTTTGAAAAGCTCCAGGAATGGGGATCTATACCCTCTGCCTAGGACCAGATGCAGGAAGATGAGAAACCAACCTAAAAGTGCTGCTTTTTCAATAACACCCAGGAGGAACCTGGTAGAAGACAATGTAAAAAGTTTCCTCTACACCAGACTACATGGGAGTCCTGAAGACATGATGAAGTAATTAGGAAACTTTATAACAACGGACACCACCTGCTGTGGCAGCAGCTGGCAGAACTTACTTTGGAGAGAAACTGATGATTGCATAAACCATGCAAAAAAACAACTGAATAAACAACCAGCTCAGAGGAGAAAAGCAGGAAATGGTTTGTCATCCTGTGCTTTTTATCCGCTGGCAGCAGAGAGAATGTTACACATCAACCCTTCTCCAACTGCAGGCTGAGTAAGGTTCACTTTGGGGCCTCGTTAAAATACAATGACAAGGTCTAGAAGGGACTTGCCTTTGGCTATGCCGCAGCATATTTCTATAGCAGCATTGTGAGCACTACCACACTTTACTTTAGGGACCTAGTTATGTAGAGATGCTCCATCTGTCAATCTTCTCTGTGGCACTTCCTATGTTGCTTAGTGAGGACACTTTAAAGAGCTATCACTTTTCCTCTGTCTAGATCATGCTGCCTTTCCAAATTGCAAGCTGAGCCTGTGCTTGAATAGATGTGCTAGGAAGGTTAAGTTATGAAAAAGCCACATATTCCAAAATGCTGTAAAACACCATTTTGCAAAATTACTGCATCCACATTCCACTCAGTTGTTCTGTCTTTTCTTCTCTGTAGTCTGTGTTCCAAATGGCACTTTAAATGTCGTGAGGTATCCACCAGAGAAGAATGCTTGGATACAGGAACAAGCCAACAGAGAAAACCTTTGTATGTCCTTCCCTCCTTCCCTTTTCCCCCCAGTTAAGTTCTCCATGTGTTACCCAGGCTGGTCTTGAACTTGTGATACTCCTACTAAAGCCTCCTCAGAGTAGCTGGCAAGGCCCATCACACCCAGCTTGAGGGTGGTTATAGTTTTAGATTATAAATCCATGTACAAGTGTGAGGTAGTGACTTAATAAATATTAGCACATGTGAAATATTATTTATAACTAGATAAATATTTTAATCCTTTAAACTGTCACTGTAAGAACACAGTACCTATCTGAAAGAGGAAATGTTGGTATAATATTCTTTTGGAATGTATACACCTTACCCTTGTTCATTCAAATGCTGATTTCTCTCCCCTCCCCCACTCTCTGGTTTCAATGCATCTCCAATTAGTTCCAAGATCTCTCTCAGCTCTGCCTTCTCCTAGCTCTCCCGCCCTCTCTCCTCCCACTCTTTCCTGTCCTCTGGCTCCTCCCAGCTCAACATTGTGTCTAGTTATTTATTTTGTTTACACAGAGTTGAGACAGAATGCTTAGAGATGGACTGGACCTAATATATCACTAAAAGCAAGTACGATGTGGGAAATCTAAATGTTAGGAAACTATGAGGGCTTGGAGGTTTAGAAGGGAGTAACTATTTCCCAGCATTGTGTTCTAGGTTAACTAAAATCCCAGTCTCTGTGTGGTAATTTGGTTATACAGCTGTTTAGGATTAACAGCAAGCATTACCAGAAGAAATATCAATAGGCAATATTAATCACTACCTACAACAGGGAAAAGATTGTTTATTCCAGAGCAAGTGACCTTGCCAGGAAACACGAATTCAGGCTATACCCACCTATCATGTTCTAATGAGGTAACAGCTTCCCTGAAGATTTTAGAGCAACGGAATAAACAAAGTTACAAATCAAGCAGTTTTGGAAGTGAGACCACCAGATAGGCAGTGTCTGTGACCGGCCTCATATATTTCTGAGGACACTATGAGCTAAGGGGTCTTTTTGTCCATTCTGAAAAAGAGTAGTAACGAATATCTCGCACTGGATCACGCACAGAGACAGAAAATGCATGGTTGTTAAGGAGACTAAAGATAGCCATGATAATTTGAGTTAGTTAAATAATGCCCAGCAGCCCTTCTCATTCTGGAGGTCTCTGACGCAGCTTCCCAGAATGTTCAGTTTTGGTTTTGTCTTTGTTTTTCTTTTCTCATGCACTTTCTCCATCCAATAAAACATTTCCTTGCTAACCTTCTGTGTCAGTCTGATTCTTTTATCTGCAAGAGTAGGAGAAGCTAGCCCAATGTGATCTCTGCTTCATGTCTCCTACAGCACTATGCTTCTCCATGGTAAGCCGCTCTAGCAGGGGGCTCTCTGAGAGGCACAGAAACAGTGTTGGTTGGCCAGCCTTGCACTCCTCCAGCTTCTGAGGTGCTTGCTTTTCTCAGTTTCCTCCAGCAAACTTGGGGCAGATTGGTGTGCAATTCCTTCCCTTCAGCTTCTGCTGTTCATGCTGTGTGCAGTGTTATAGCGGCATGTGTGTGAAGGTGAATCCTATGTGACCTGTTTAATTTTAATCTAGGAACTAGGGATGTCCTTTGCGAGGTTCTGGTTTGGGGAAATGCTGTCATTAATTCCTAGTCAATTCATCCAGGTCATGGTCTCATTTGCATTAGGCACCTCTTCTCTTTTGCTCTGAGAAAATGTCATCACTGATAGCGTGCTTATCAGGATGAGAAATCCCAAGCACCTTTTCCCTTGCCTCACTTATTGCTACCTCCACCTTGGCACAGAGGTAGACGACATGCTCCACAGAACCAAGAGGAATCTGAACACGGTATTTGACCAAAGGGAGAAAAGAAGTCTAGAGGGCCCCCAGGGAATGAGAAAGCTGGGAGTTTTCTTTGGCTCAGATAGATTCTGGGAAAGGCATTCTGGGAAGCAAATCATCTCCTGCGGCTCCTAGGAAACCTTGTAAAGTTGTTTAGTAAGCCACTCCACACCTCTGTGTCTTACTGTTTTAGAAGTTGAGGTCTGTAGCTGAAGGGCAGGCAGTAACTAAGCAGGGCTGTCCTCATTAGGAGGCCAGGGCAGCGCAAAGGGCCCTTGCTAGACTAGTTCACTTCCTTACAGCTGATCTGAAGAGAAACAAATATGTTGGTAACGTTTGTAGATGCTGTTCATTCAGTCCGGAGCGATTCCAAAATCATGGAGGATTGTGAAGCATTATCAGCACTTTAGAGAAGTCAAATCGGAATTCCCTGCCACGAAATGCAAACGTGTGCAAGAGGCATCTGAGCACTGTTATTTATTTTTGTTTGTTTATTATGTATACAGTGTTCTGCCTGCATGTAGGACTTCACCCCAGAAGAGAGCACCAGATCTCACTACAGATGGTTGTTAGCCACCATGTGGTTGCTGGGAATTGAACTCAGGACTTTTGGAAAAACAGAGCTCTTAACCTCTGAGCCATCTCTACAGCCCACTGAGCTCTGTTTTATATCAAGAGAGAAAAAGACAAATTTCACAGCACTTCAATTATATTAGATTTAAAAGGGAAGGCACATCACTAAGGGTGATTTTCTTTATGATTAATTACAGCAGAATGAATTCCTTTTGATGCGCCAACTAGAGTTTGGTGATTTGTTGGAGCATTTTGTTAAGAGGGAAAGAAAACACCACAGAAAAATATGGTCATGTTTGTGGACAAAAGGGACAGGAAACTGCACCGTCACAGGCGGCCATCCTGCAAGTCATAGTCTGAGCTCTTGAGGCAAGCACAATGCTGCTGAAGAAGCCACTTTGAGAAAACTACGGCATGGTAATTGTTCGTGTTCCTGCTCAGATAGGAAGGCATCCTGGGACTCAGGAGCCCAGGAACCACACAGCTGAGGCGTGACAGTGTCCCAATGAAGGGTTTCTTGAGACACAGGGCCTCCTTCTCCCTCTTTTCTTTCTGCTTCTCCTTCTCCCCCTCCTCCTTCTTCTTCAGCATTGCAGCTCCCAAGGGGAAGTATCCCATACCCAGCTGAGTCCAGGAGCTCAGGAGCCTCAGTCTGGCTCCACTTCTTAGCTTCTTGCTTTTTCCTTTTTTTGCTTCTTGACTTCTTTCAATGAGAGAGTCACACTGGGCAGCAAATCTCATAAAACAGATTTACTAGGCCGGACAAATCCAGGAGGATTTGCAGAGTCAAATCCAGGGATGGCTGCTTCTGCCTCCAGGAGAAGACAGCAGAGAACTGAACAGTAGGAGGGGCTTATATAGGATTTCTTAGGGTGCAGAGATTCCCAGTGTTAGGATTGGTGGGATTTCAAGTCCTGAGTGTGGGGAAGCTCAGGGATTGGGTGAGTTTTTCCTGTTCAGGGACTAGTGGGATTTTTCTGGTTTGGTGGGGAGTCTGGGCACTCTTCTGTCTTGGGGCTGGAAAAACAGTTATAGCCATTAGAAAATGACCCTTAGGGCACTTAGGGAAGTCTAGGGGGTAGGACTTGGCTTCTGGAGCTCCCAGGCAGGGGTGGGGGGACGGTGATGTGGAAGGGGACCTGGCCACTTTCCTGCCTTGAGAGTTTACAAAGGGAGTCCATGGCAGAGAGAGCTTTCCTTGCCCCTTGAGTCAGAGTGAATGGCCAATAACTACCATCTATTTTGTTCTCATCCTCATATAGTTTGAAGCCTGATCAGTTGGAAACTTCACAAAATTAGACCCCAAATAAATGAGTTTGGAATAGACATATGATGATGACAGCTTAACCCAAGGACTCTTAGCAGGTGGAGGGTGGCTGTGGACTGTCACTGCTGATGCCACATCTCGCCTCTGTTTTCTAAACCAAAGTACTTCTGGAGGCTTTATTTTCTCTAGGTAAGCAGCCTGCATTAGATGTGCATGCTCTTGTGCTATCATCTAACTGAATGGGATGGAGACCTGGATTTTATTGTGTCCAACAAAAAACTGCAGTAAGAAACCAGAGGACTTAGGTGTTCACAGTGTGCTCCACTCCTGTGCTGACACAAGGTGGCAGTTAATGTGGCTGATGAAGAGATGCTAGGTGTGGAAGGCCAATGCCTTTGAAAGAAGAATTAATGACTTATATCTCCCAAAAGAAGGGAGAACTTCCCCCTTGCAGGCATGTGGGACTCGGCATGTTTGGTCAGGACAGAAAGACCAGACTGAGGGAGAAAAGTAAATAAAGGCCTTCCTGGGGGAAAGTGAAGGAGCAGCTTGCTCTGAGTGAGTTTCTGCATTCTGTGCAACTCTGGACCAAGTGGGTCATGTCTGGTGGTCTCCAGTTTTCTAGACGTCTAACCCATCTTAGAATGGCTTAGAGCAAAGGAACTATTGCCTTGGCATGTGAATGTTGGTTACTTCGGTGGTTGGGGGATATGGGCTTGGCATTAGGCTGTCTGCACTTGAAAGTTATATGATTCAGGCCAAGTCCTTTGCTGTCTCTAGAAATTGGCCATATTCAGGTGAAATGCCTCTCCAGCTAGCAAGACTCTTTAGTTGTTAAAACATTGCAAAATGCAGAAGAGAAGTAGACTTAACTCTTCAACTTGGATAAAGATGTACAAGCCAGAATATGTAGGGACATCACATGTCCCCTGGTGCTCAGGTCTCCTCAGTTTCCAAGTGCTGTTCAAGACCAGGTATGTAAGTTCTCAGGGGACTTGATTCCCCTGCAAGTCCAGTTTCACCATCAGTTAAAAAAAGAAAATGCAGTTGCCTTATGCTCTGTGACTCAGTCTCTTTCAGTCACTGCTGTATTCTGTCTGAATGATTTTGCTTGGTAACAGCTAAGAAATCTACCTACTGCTAGGGGACAGAGAGATGGCTCAGCAGGTAGGCGATCTTGTGGTGCAAACACGGAAGTTGGTGTTCAAATTCTTAGAACCCACATAAAAGCCCAGGCATGGCTGTATGTGCGCATGCAGCCCCAGTGCTGTAAGGGGAGGAGACAAGACAGTCACTGGAACCTGCTGGCTGCCAGTCTAGGCTCGGTGACAGATCTTGTGTAAAGAGGATGAAATGGAGAGTAACAAAGTTGGGCATTCTATGTCCTCCTCTCGCTTCCACACTCCGCACACATAGACACACATGTATAAGCATGTTCACCTCCAACCCTTCTTGGTAGAAGAGGCTGCATAATCTCCCTAAACCAGTAAGCAATTAAGACAGAAGCAAAGGACACCATCCCCCAGCAGTCCCCAAAGCTGTATTTTTGCAGTGCACATAATGTTCAAGAGGAAATTTGTTCTTGCTAAGGTAATTCTCAAGTGTTCAAAAATTTGAAAGGTAACGTTTCATTTCATCTTCCACCCAAATGCTAAAAACAGGTTTATTGACATGCTGTAGGGCAAACTAGTTTCGGTTTGTCATAAGCTTGATTTGCAATATCTGATTTTATGAAACATTCAGCTTTGTCCATGTTTCATATGTAAAGATGAATTTTACTAAGTTTTAGCCTACTGGTACCACGTACGTTGTCTGACATGGGCTTTTCTGGAGACAAACAGCTTAGGAAAGTTTTACTTTTTTATTGCTACATTTAGTATCCTTTTGTGAATGATAAGGTTGACATATGAGTAAAGTAGGTGCTCCATGTGCTACAAAAAGGAACTTTCGAGAGTGCTCAGTGCCACAGCTTGCTTTGGCTTTCCTGTAGCCTGTAGGATTCTTCAGCAGTCACACAGGAGGCTATGACAAGCTTCATTCCTGTGAGGGGACCTTGAGTGTAGGTGGTTCTCTACTATTTAGTAATGGCAACAAAGAGAATGTGAACACAATATGCTGCCAGGCAATTTTATTTTTACAGTTGACTCACATTCAAAATAATTGCTCTTTAACATCAGAGTTTACGTAACAGCAATATTGTAGAAATATAACCATGCCAATCAGAGGTTGTGGTAAAATCATCCATGCTTGTCTTGGAACCTCCTTAGAGTAGGGAATTCTATTCAGCAGAGGGAGAGCTCATGAGCCACACAGTCAGGAAGCAATAGAGAAGAGCTACTGTGGGGACTGTGGGACATTGCTTATAGAGTCATTAAACTACAGTCTGTGCAGCTATCACCTGCATTTATTCTCTATATCCATAGGTTATTGGTACATAGATTCAACTAACAGGGGGTAAGGAATGTTAAATAATTGTGTCTGAGGCTAGAAAGATGGCTTGGGACATTAAGTGAGTGCTGCACATGTATGAAGACCTAAGTTCAAATTCTCAGTACCAATGCAAAAACTCAGGCATAGTGGTATGTGTTTCTGTAATCCTGGTGCTGTAAAGGCCAAGACAGGAGAACCTCTGGAACTAATATTGACCCTCTGGCCTCAACACACACATCTATGGATGAGCAAACTTGTACCTTCATGCTTTGTGTACACACACACAGTATCTAAACATGTACAGTCTTTTTTCCCCAATGTCATAGTCAATGCAGGTTAGCAACATCTTGTACAGCTTTTATACCATAAGATATTTAAGAAGCTAGAGGTGACTTGAAGTATGCCGGAAGAGGTACAGATCTCTATACAATCAAGAGCTATCTGAAGAGCTTTCTAGAAAACCAGCCTCCATGGTTGTAAAAGGATAACTGTGTATTAAACATGTCAAGCAGTGTGACGTAAACCAACCAGGGATAAAATGTGGGCTAATGTGAAGATGAAAAGGAGTCTGTGAGCATCCTGACCTTGGAAGGGATTAATTAAAATAATACTGTTGACTTAAAGGTAAGAAGTAAGCACCAACACCAAGTCAGAGTAAGTGCTAGTGTGTTGGCAAGGCACAATCTTTCCAATGTATGCAATATCATGAAGCCAGAGAGCAGGCTGGCTGATGTCCCTATTTTCTGGCTATGAATCTTATCCTGACTGAGGTGGTATGACCTCTTCTAGGTCATAGGACTACCCAAAGCCATTTGCCAAATGGTGCTGGTCTTGAACACATAATCTGTGATGGAGCATCATATAAATTTTATAATTGTTGGGCAGAACAAACTAAGTTTGTCTTTTGTTTATCTTTGAAAATTGATATGGCACACATAAGACAGCATTTTGGCTATTTTCCAGCACACAGTTCAGGAACATAGCTAGCAATCACCACCTGTCTATCAGCAGAATATTTTTATTACCCTGAGTGGAAAATTTGTGCCAATTTTCTATTTTCTCCTTTTTCTGGTTCCTGGAAGTTTCTGATCTACTTTCTAGCTCACAAACCTGCTATTTTGAAATTTAACAAAAATGAAATCATATGATATGTCTACTTTGTGTTATGCTTATTTCACTTAGAATAATGTTTTCAGTTTGTTCATCTGTTTTCTCTACTGGAAGCTTAGATTTTTTTCACTAAACCTACTTTATTTAGGTTTCTTAAACACATTTACCTCTCTTTAAACTTCCCAACCTTAGATAGGAGATTAGTAGAGAAAAGGGTTATACACTTTTTTTTAAAATCTACTTCCTGCTGATTAGGGTCATGGGTCTTAGTTGTCAGGATACCAGCAGTCCAGTACAAAGGCCAATAACAAGCAGCAACAAAAATCAGCACAAGTCAATGAAAGTGTCAAACTCAGCTGGATGGCCCAGAGAATTTTCTGGAATGTTTCTCTCTGCAACGTTAAGTGTTGAAGCACTAAGATCAGTTAGTTCAGTGATGTCGATTTGAAAAGCAAAGCCGCACTGTGCATGGGCCTCTATAGCTCTCCTCTCCTCAAAGGCCATCCAGGGATGTTCTCAGCTGGCCAAAGTCACACCCCTCACACAAGAGAGCTCAGAGCAAAACATCACATGTCCTCTCACAAGCCAACTTCCAGCAAAACATCATGTGCCCAGCTTGCATCAAAACATCACATGACAAAACTGGGTCTTCAAAGAAACCAGAAACCTCCATTTCACTCTAATATGTTATATATTTATACATATGTTATATAAATATATATGTATAACATATTACATATGAATATTGTTGCTTATGCCCAAATAATATTTTATAGACACATTTTATTACTTATCTATTGATGCATATAAGTTAATTCTACTCTGTGGGCTATTGAGATAATGATGCTATTAACAGTTGGATTCCCACTGTTGGTGTCTGCAATGCTTAATAATGATCGTCAAATTACAGTCTAAATTATCTGAAGAGACAAGCTTCTGGGTATGTCTATGAAGGATTGTGCATATTAGGTTAATTGAAGTAGGAAGGTGAACCCTAAATGTGGGTAGTGCAGTCTCTGGGCTGCAGTCCTGGGCTGCACTTAAGGGATCTGAGCATCCACATTAACCTCTGTTTACTTCCTGATTGTGGATGCCATGTGACCAGCTATGGTCTGTGCCACCATAATATCCCCAACCATCACAGATGTCACCCCTCAACCTCTGAACCAAAATAAACCCTTTCTTAAGTGACTCTTGTCAACTATGAAGACATAGTGAATACAGTATGTAGTAGCAGATAACTGGATCATATAGTAATTATATATGAGAAACCACAAAATGATTTTTCACAGTTCTGAATCATTTTAAATGCAAATGAAGACAGGAGAGAAAGCTCAGTGAGTAAAATGCTTCCTGCACAAGCATGAGAACTTTAGTCCAGATTTCCCAGGATCAATGTAAAAACCAGGCAGGACACCCTGTGCCTGTTTTCCCAGCCCTGAGGGACAGAGGTACACTGGCTAGTGAATAGTAGCTGACAGGGAAAGCTCTACATTCAGTGAGAGACTGTCTCAGTAAAGAAAAGTGGTTGTAGACAGAGGATGATACTCCACATCAACCTCTGACCAACATACGTGTGTACCCCAATGAGTACACCTGTATACAGATGTGTGTATATATACACACACATACACACACACATATATATATATATACAGGGAGAAAGAAAAAGAAAACAAAATATAGCTTGGAATCTTGTTATATGTTGGGTTTGCATTTACCAAGGAACTAGTAGTTTTGAGTAAATTTTACTGCATTTACTTGTTGTTTTTTAATCTTCAGAAAAAAAGTAACATTTTATTTGTAAAAAAAAAATTCCTGAAACTGCAGATGGCTTGACATGCCTCTTTATATTAGTTTCTTAAACTTTAAACTTGACTTCTTCCATAATGGAAATATTAATGAGACATGGAATTATTTCTTTTGATTTTATCAATAAAGACTCAGGAGCTAGATGCTGGGATAAAAGACTATTAGCTTGGAAAGGCAGAGAAAGCACACAGTTGACCTTCCTACTCAGCCAAAGTCCCAGAAGGAAAAAGTTCTTCGCCTTCTGCATGCTGTCTTAAAAATTTTTCAAGCCAAATATCTCTCCTTTCTACTTCCTGTGCATATCTCTATGGGTCCACCAGACTTCCCCCTACTTTCTATGGTTTTCCCCATTTATTCCCTACCAACTGGCTGCTTGCTCCACCTCTTGACCTCAGGTTGGCTTTCTTTAATCCTGTTTACAGAAAGTTCTGAGATTAAAGGCATTTGCTAGGGCTGAGCCACAAAACTAGAAATAGGTTTTCACAGTACACAATCTTGGGGTTTACAGTGTGATCAAACATAGTGCAACATTTATTGGCTATTTTTGGAGCAATATTTATCTACTTAATTTTTTTTCTTTTGCTGCTTTGCTGTTGATTGAGGAGGTTACATGCTTTTAGGAGTCTCTCTTAACAGCCTGGTGATCTGTGAATGTTTTCTCCTATCTGGAGATTGTTTTTTCTTTCTCTTGATATTCACATGGCCCAGGAGGCTCACCCAAGTAGTTTCTTTCAACTGCGTAGAAGGGCCTTGTCTCTTTGCAAGAGGAAAATTTCACCTTTTTTTTAAAAAGAATTTTCCCACTGTGATTTTGTCTACAGTATTTATTCTTTATTAACTCTTGTGTCAGTTCTGGTCTGGTAAATTCTTTTACCCAAACATCAGTCCTTCCCTGTCTTCCTGCTCCCTAGGACTGTGAAGAGAGCAGCTCATAGAACCAAGTGACCATGCAGCAATCCCTCTAAAGCAATGGGCTGAAATTAATCTTCTCCATGCAAGGTGTCTGTGCCAGGCATGTGGCTATAGACTTTAGAGAGTAAAAGTAGTTTGTTTGTATCTCTATAACCACACACTCAGATTCTTCTCTGAGTGGAACTGTTTGATATACTGAAATCTGGGCAAGGCAGTAGAGAAAAACTCTAGGAGACTGTGTCCCAATATTATTTCCAGAACTAAAGAAGAAAAGAACATGAGTAAGATCACCAAATCTTTCAATCAAACATTTTATTAGAAAAATATGCAAACAAAAGAAAATCAACTAAAAGAAACACCAAGGACCTAGGTCTCTCTGATTCTTCTGTTTGTTTCATCCACAACTTCTTGTTTTCTTTATAATTAAATATAACCAAACATGAAGCTCAGCGATGGGAGGGGAGCCAGGGTAGACACAGTTGAGTCTCTTAAAAATAATTATGCACACACTTCACAGTGGCAACAGTGATGCCATTTGCAAACACATAGTTCTTTGATTGCTTTTTTGGCTTAGTATTTAATAAGTATGATAACATAGAGACTAAAGCCTCAAAAGAAAAGACTTGTGCTCCTAGCAAATACACAGGGTCAACTGTAAATGACAGATCGGTGAAAGAACGTCAGAACAACTGTACATGAGTTCATTCCTCAAGGTGTATTTTTTTTTCCTGTCCTTTGATTGATGAGCTTAATATATTCCCATGCACACTGCCTGTTGTGTGAGGCCATGGCTGCCAGTTAGGGATATTAAGCATAATGCTATAATGTGAAGCTCTGAGGCAGTTTGAAGATTGGATCTGTGTCTTTGTATTACCCTGGAGGTGTTTTCTGTTTGAAATCCACATTTATATTACATTGGGGGAATAAAAAGATGAGCAACATCCATCGCTGGAAATCACCACATCTTGATATAGTTTGAATGTTCTCTTAAAAATCAATCCACCACTTTTGGCTTCTGGAATGTCTGTCAAGAAAGAAAGATGTTTGTAATTAATATGTCAACAGGAAATTCACGAAGCTGAGACATCATTCTGTCACAATCGTGACCCAATTCGTGTTGTCCTGTCATCAGCATGAAGTAGTCACGGATGGCACATAAGTGTTAGTGCTTTCTGAGGAGCTAGGCAACACTTTTTTTTTTTTTAATTCTAAGCAACTATTTCAACCCATGCCCAAAACCTTTCAAAACTTTTGTGTGGCAGCAAAATTATAGCTTGCCATTAATAAAACAAACAGTAATATGTAATTAATAAAATAAAACAACAGAGTATTTTATACAGCACGTCTTAGCATTTGAATATCTGGTTCTGTTCCCCACCGACTGCATGGATAAGTTGCTTAAACTTTCTGAGTTTTAGGGACCTTCCTGAATTATCGGAATAATAAAGACAGTCTTAGAGGGGCTTTTGAAGGTTAAGTAACATGCACAAGAGTTAGAGGCACAGTAGCTCTGTTCAGAAATGTCTCTTTTCCTCCAGCAGATGACTGACAAGTTTAACCATAGTAACAAACACAAATGTTCCATTTCTGACATGGGGTGGAAAGACTATCATGTTTTCTCTGTTGGGTAGCTCAGTGTTTCTATGATGCTTTCACACAAAAAGAACTTAAGCCCAACACAGAGCAGGCTCAGTGAGCCCTTGTTACCCCCTCCTCCCAAAGGCTGAGGGTAGGACCCCAGAGGGGTGGATGTGGCAGCCTTGAGCAAACCCTTCCTACTGTGAGAAAAATGCTCCTCTATTGTGAGCAAACTCACAGACTTCCTGCTTCTGTGCATGCTGGAAGCCAGGCCTGTCACAGCACTCAGTTATTAGCTGGGACTCAAGGGCCTCCTCCCAGACTCACCAGACATTCCAGGAGTTCATTTCTTGTGGCTATACAACTGATGGTTTGAGCACAGACACTGTCATCTTTAAAGATGGCTCACATCAGAGTCGGCTACCTGATTTCATTCATTCATTCATCTATTTATTTTTGTCAATTTCGTTAGGGAAGCATGTCTTTGAATCTCCTTTCATTATGCCAGTTCCATCCAGGATAAGAACGTGTCTGATTGGTTAGTCACTAAACCTTGAGAGCAATATCCTTCCAGAGTTGTGGGTTCTGCTACACTCAGGGGAAGGTTCTATGGGGTCTAGAGAACAGGGCCACAGTTCATGCTCTGATCATGTTCAGAGGAAAATCATCGGCACACTCATTCCCAAACTGGGTTGTTTGGTTTTGTTTATATTTTTAAAAATTTATAGTATTTTTCATATATTTTGATCATATTCTCTCTCCTCCCCGAGATCCCCTCTACCTTCCTACCCACTCAAATTCATTCATTTTCCCCTTCTTTCTGTCTCTCTCCATTGGAAAAAAAAGAAAGATTTGCAGGACAATTATTTATACAGAGTAAAAGATCCTAACTACATTTACATTTAAGTTAACAAATTCAGCCCAGAGGCACAGGGACGTCTGAAATGAACCATGGCTTTTCCAGTGTTTTCCTGAGTGGTTGCAGGTGTAGAGACCTCTCTGTAGTATTGGAAATGACTTCCATGTCATAGCAGGGGTTTGGATAGTGAGATTTTACTGCCTATGGACTTAAGAACACTCAAGCCAAGAACTCTAAAAAATTTATCCTAGTCTGTGACACAACAAGATTTAATATGAAAACCAACACTTGGAATTTATCACAGTTTCCACTATATCTGTAACCCCAAAATTCATCAGCTGAAGCACTAACCCCCACTATCTCATCTCTTGGCTGTAGCTGGATCTGGAATCTTTGAAGAGGGAGCCCAGGAAAGATGAAGCCCAGAAGACTGTATGCAAGCCAAGGTGAGAGGCTTAGCAGAAACCAGACAATTGCACTGGTCTCAGAATTCTAGTTTCAGAACTGGGAGAAAATTAATCACTATGTTTTATGTTGCAAGGCTTTTTAATGTGTAGCTGAGGGGGCTTCTATTCACAAACCATAGTTACTGTGATGCTTAGCTTCTGACACAAAGGACAATTGTCACCTCTGTTTAATACAACATCAACCTGGGTAGAGACCATGTCAAATGAAGTCCCAATCCGAGGGCTGGGGTAGCAGGCATCTAGTCTCCAAGCCCCTCTCTGCTTGGAGAGTCAGTTTAACTTCTCTGTTAGAGTTTCTTCATCTGTAGAAGAGATTGGGGCCCTCAGAAAGCCCCCAGCTTTGATGTCAGACAAAAAGTCTACCTCCCACTGATTTTCTGTCCTGTCTTTAGTGTTGTAAAATACTTGTTGATGGGAGTTCCTTAGTCTTTCCAAGACTCACTATGCTCACCAATCTTGTCAGTGTGATGGCTCTAGGAAGAGGGCCCCTTAGCTGAGGCATTTCCTCTATCAGATTGGCGGTAGCCTTGTCTGTAGGACATTTTTTTAAAGCTTTTAATGGCATATGAGGGCCCTGTGTTATATAAGAAAGGTAGCAGAAAATGTGGCTGGAAAGCAGCCAGTAAGCAGTTGGTTTGCTTTGCCTTTGATATAGGGTCTCATTATATAGCTCTGCCTGTCCTGGAACTCACTAGAGCAGGATAGCCTCAAACTCATTCATCCAGCTCTTTTTTTTTAAATTTCATTTTATTTTTATGTACATTAGTGTGAAAGTGTCAGATCCCTTGGAATTGGGGTTACAGACAGTTGTGAGCTGCCATGTGGGTGCTGGGAATTGAACCCAGGCCCTTTGGAAGAGCAGACGGTGCTCTTAACTACTGAGCCATCTCTCCAGACTTCATTCACATCCAGCTCTTAATTTTTTCCTTCATAGCCCTGCAGTGGCTTCTCCAAGCGAGGTACCTGTAAGAGAATTTTCTCCCAAGTCGGCATAGGCCAGTGTTTCATCACAGCAACAGAAAAGCGAACCAGAGCACTCGAATACCTGATCTGGAATGTGGGGTGGAAACATCTGGCTCAAGTGTCTTTGGGAAGTATCACTGAGACATTCGGTGTGATTGGTCCCATTGCATTCCTCACGAGAATGAATTTTGCAGACCAGCAGGTGCTTTCTAACTATCAGAATCCATGGTTTGAATAAAATCAAACCATTTTGTGTGTGGTGGGGTAATAAGCATTTTAAAAATTACAGTTGCGTGGGTTTTTACTAGAAAAACACGTAAGAGTGAGCACATTTTATTGAACATGAAATGGTTTCCTTGGAGGATTTTTTTTCTTGATTACAGTAGACGTAAAGGTTGACCCCTTGTGGCTATGTGTAGTGACTGCAGGCTGGAGCCCTTTTCTTGGACTCTGGCTTAAAGCCCTGGTTGCACCTGGAATTAGGTGCTGAGGCAGTGCAGGGACAGAGTCATGGAAGCTATTTAGGCGGCTTCTGAATGTCCACTGAATTGAAATAGCTCATTTTAGAGAGCTGCTATGTCTCTGAGGTAACAGCTTCATTCCAGCTACATTTTAAAAGCAGTCCATGACGACGAGTGTAAGGTCATAACTTCCACAGCAAGCTGTCAATTGTCTCTCTCTCTCTCTCTCTCTCTCTCTCATGTTTGCTTTGTGAAGCCAGGAAATTCAAGATTTGATGGATGTACTTTCATATTGTGTTGTTCTAGTTAAAATGGTAGACAAAAATGCAACATGTGTGTGGTGATTTGAATAGGTACGGTCCCTATAGATTTATGTGTTTGAATTTGTTTGAATGGCACTATCTGGAGGCATGGCCTTGTTGGAGGAAGTGTGTCACTGTGGGGGCAGGCTTTGAGGTCTCATGCTCAAGCTCCCCTCAATGTGGAATCCCAGTCTACTTCTGGCTGCCTTCTGATCAAGATGTGGAACTCTTGGCTCCTCCAGCATTGTGTCTGCCTGGACACTGCCATGCTTCCTGCCATGACAATAATGGCTTAACCTCTGAGATTGTAAGCAAGCCCCAATTAAATGTTTGCCTTTATAAGAGTTGCCATGATCATGGTGTCTCTTCACAGCAATGGAAACATTAACTAAAACGATGTGGGTCTTTGAAAAAAAATTTTGTTTTGGTTGCAAAGAAATTCAAGCATCTGCCCTCAAGCCAAATATGCATCCATCTTATAACAATGCTAAGAACATTGATCCTTCACCCTAGCAACTTTCAGCAGCTACTAGATGTTGTAGATGTAAACATGCCTTTGTTTTGATCCCAGGTGTGGGATATGGGACTGATTCACATTGTCTACCGCAGCAAACTATTCGCCTCATGTAGGCTATGAGAGGGGCTTTATTTTTTTGCCAGCTGCAGATAGTTTAAATCTGAGGACTCTGGAGAAGGAATAAATGCCATTGCCCAGAGAGTATTGAGAGGGCTCAGAGAAAGAAGGCTGCTGACTCTTGCCCCCCACTGTCCCTGGTTGCTGTTGATGCAGTTAGGTGAGAAGTTGGAGATCCCTTGAAATGAGGATTGGACTTGCCTCATAGAACCTGACAACCTTAACCAGCAGGAAGTAACCAAAGAGAAGTATGCCCCTTCTCTCCACTAACCTTCTTAGTCTCCTGCTTAGTGTGGGGATGTTGGAAGTGATTGGGGTGGAGAAGGGAGAATGAGACATAAGAAGTATAAACTAATAGTTTTTAGAAGTACGATAACAACAAGATGAGGAGAGGGACTATGTATATCCCTGTAACACAGGTCTCCTGTCATTCTTGGTGTATTTTACCTGTGGAATAAGAGGTTACATGGGGTTGGATGGTCAGCAAGATGGCTTAGTAGTAAAGATAATTCTCTAAGTCTGAAAACCTGCAGCCTGAGCTTTATCCCTGAATGCCACATTCAAATCTTGGGACTGGACATATACAAATAAGTACTTTTTAAGACACACACACACATACACACACACACACACATACACACACACACACAGAGAGAGAGAGGGAGAGAGAGAGAGAGAGAGAGAGAGAGAGAGAGAGAGAGAGAGAGAGAGAGAGAGAGAGAGAGAGAGAGAGAGAGAGAGAGATCATTGGGGAGTGAGTAGAGTCCGTTTTTTCCAAACACAGGAAAGAGAATTTGGGAGCAAGATATTGTTAGGGATTAATGCCCATGAAGGACAAAGAGGAGAAGAAACTTGATTGGGCTGATGGAAAACTCCAACTAGAGCTGCTCACCCAGCAGGGATTATGGACTGGGTGTAGCCAATGTAGGTCTACGCCTGTAACAGAAAAAGCTAGAGCTTCTTGCTCCTGGCTGGACTGCCCCAGTTAGGCACAGCTTTTCTCCAGAGTTGAGGCCAACAGTGAAGTTCCTGCAGCAAGTCCTCTGAAGGGAAATGGGGGCCTGGGTCTTTGCCCATCACAGCTCACTGGCTGTGGAGGGGATGAGTGGTTCTCATCCTATCCTGCTTTCCCTGTCTTTTACAGTCTTCTGAGTTTTTCACCAGTGCAGCTAGACACAGTTTCCTCATTTATGCAGGGTGAGTGGTCTTCTCCAAACCCACTGTGTCCTGTGCATTCCTGGTGGACACACAGATCTCCTGCTCTGGACTCCTTAAAGGTGCCCTCCCCCTAGAAGCCATGCTAGTATGATCCTCCCAGACATATAATCATTCTCATTTGTATTTTAAAGTATTCACATTACTAATATAATTATAATAGAATTTGAGAAAGTAGATACAAACACGTTTTTATTCCATATTACACTTCTGTTCATTTATCAATGGCTGTCTGGGAGAGAGCTTTGTTAAGAATACCAAGACTCATTCCGAACTCAGAGAAAAGAAGTAGCACAGGAGATGCTGGTGGTCACTTGAGAGAAAAGTGACTTGTTTTGATGTTTGTCTTTGAATCTGTCCTTGATATTCCACATAATGACATCTGTAAACATATCTGCGTAGAATAAGATCTTCATATTTGAGAATTCTTCTGAAATAGCTCAACCAACCGCAGGCTAGAAAGAATTTCTCTGTGGCCTTCTCTCTCTCTCTCTCTCTCTCTCTCTCTGTGTGTGTGTGTGTGTGTGTGTCCATATCTGTGCATGAACATAGGGAGAGCAGAGTAGCATGGCTTCCTCTGTTGTTGTCTATATCAATGCTTTGATTACAGTGTACAGCAGTGAACTGGAGGCTCACTGCTTTTGTTTGTTGGTTTTATGTTTTGCTAGGTTGGTTGGCCACCAGACACTCAAGATCTGCCTGTCTCTCCTCCCCAATGCTGAGGTTGCAAGTACATCACATGCAACAAAACCTAGCTCTTTGTGTGTGTGTGTGATGAATTCTGGGGATTTTAGTTCAAGTCCTCATGATTGCTGAACAAGCACTGTTACCTACTGAGCCATCCCCACAGCCTAGAAGTGTTAACATCAATGCAGGTATGCTGGATGTATTCAGACTTTTCCTTGCAATTATTCTTTAAATAATATCATATAATAACATTTGCATTTTAGTAGGTTACTATAAGTGATCTGAGATGATGAAAGTATATGGGACCATGTGGAGGTTGTATGGAAATTCTATCCCTGAGGCTTGGACATCCACCAACATCCATACCAGTCAGGGTCCTGTGGATAGTCTCCATGGATATTGAGGGATGACTTTCTAGAAGTGGACCTCTGTACACTCCTCAGGTATTTCTGGTTGTGGAGTACAAACCCTACAGATGGCACTCTGAAGTGAGGTTGCAGTGTCACGTGCTTTGCATTTCATAAAATTTTAACATAGATCATTAACCTTTGTGAAGGGTTTTGCATTTCCCTACCACCCCCATCTCCACCATATAGGACAGGGCGAGCACAAGGAATGAAGTGAGCAGCAGCTTACTGACCTCCCTGGGCTGGGTTTACCTTGTGTTGATTTTAAACACCACGTGTGGCTTTTTATCTATCACTAAAGGTCCTTAGAGAGCATTTTTATGCTCTTCAAGTAATAAAAATCCCATTTCAAGGCATGAGATACATTAATTAGGCAGTTGAATGTCCAGCATGCAAAACTGAAAATTTCATCTTGACTTAGTCTCCCATTCCCCACAGCTCGAGCTCTTCACCATTATGGTCCCATGTGTGGGGAACAGTGTCTGCCCATTTTTCCACTCTTTATTTTGGGGACCCCTTTCCTGCCATGCCAGCAACTGTAGCTCCTTCAGGATTAGAGCAAAGAGGAGTGAGAAGTGGCCTGGTAAATATGAGAATTGTTTCTGCCCTAGCCATCAGAGGCTGAGCTCAGTGGAAGTGCCAGGTTGAAGATTTTTTTTTTTTTCGGAGGTGGGACAAGATGGCAGCACTAGGAGGATGCTGCTTCTGAGCTGCAGAACAACATTTTCGGTACAGTGACCAAAGGACTGAACTGTGGGCCCTAAAACAACAGTGATCCTGTTCTCCAGGTGAGAGGAAACCCCAAGGTGTGGGAACCAGCCCGGTCCCCTCCCTGGACACTCAGCCAGAACCAGGAAGAGATCCCTGGTTGTGCAGGCACTCAGTTGCCAGACCAGAATCACACGCCTGTGTGTCCTGATCACCTTCCCAGGCTGAACAGTAGGCACAAAGGATATCAGAGACTGGGAGTCCCAGTCGCGAGAAAAACCCACAGGGAAGGAAGCAAAGAGGTACTGAGTTAGGGTACCCAGGGATCTCCCTGGAAAAGGTCCCCTAGATCGGCGGGTGCTCTCGCTGCCAGCCCAGAGACCTGCTGAGCACCAGCTACCCATCAGAGACAGATGTGTGTGACCCAGAGCATCAGAGCCTGGGTTTCCCTGTTGGGAGAAAACACCATGGGGAAGGACTCTGAATTCATGAATAGAGGGGCTGTGGAACCCAAAACAACCATACGAGGAGCCCAGGGAGAAGGGGGACAAAACCTGATCTGAGTCCAATAGGACACAGGTCAACCGTGGACTTCTCCAGGGACTTCTCCTAGGGAATCGATTCCCTAGCACTTCCCCCTAACGGACAGAAGCAGCTGTGGACTTAGCCAAGCCTGCAGCAGAGGAAGTGGGGGAGATACCACAGCCAGCAGGAAGGCAGCAGTGGAGGTACCCCAACCAGCATTGAAGCAGAGGAGGCAGCCCATAGTGCACACAGCAACTTGCAAGGAGCACAGTGCTGCATGCTCCAAGCACAGATCTCCGGCATTCACCCACAGTCTTGTCTGAGGGGGTAGTGGCTGAGGAAGCAGATAGCGCTTCCCAACCCAGGGAGCAGAGTGCAGCCTGCTTCCAGCTTCTAGCACAGAACTCGGGGCTGGGCACAGAGAGTGCACAACAAGATATGTATGGATATAACCTAGAACCCCTACTTGTATGTAGCAAATGGTAGCTCAATATCCAAGTGGGTTTACTAGTAAGGGGAACAGGGACTTTTTTGGACATGAATTCAATGTCTGGCTCTTCTACCTCCCCACCACCCAAAGGAGGAGCAGTCTTGCTAGGCCACAGAAGAGGACATTGCAGCCAGTCCTGAAGAGACCTGCTAAGCTAGAGTTAGATAGAAGGGGAAGAGGTCCTCCCCTATCAGTGGACTTGGAAAGGTGCAGGGAGGAGATGAGGGAGGGAAGGGGGCAATAGGAAGGGAATGCGGGAGGGGGCTAAGACTGGGATACAAAGTACATAACCTGTGATTAATATAAAATAAAAATGTTAAAATTTAAAAAAAAGCCTACAGCGCCAGCTGCAGACCTCAGAGTCCAGCCTGCTGACCCCGCCACAGACTGTAGACCACCGGGTGTTCAGGAAATACGTGCAGGCACATCATGCTGACAATCTGTGCTTGATAACTGTGCTAGCATCCACATCCCTTCCTGCACTTGCTCCCAACCCATATATCCAAGCAGCTACACACCCTAGCATTCCCTTTCAAGAAAAACATCCCTGCACCCGCATGTGCACATGAGCACATAAGAAGTCACACAACAAAAATCAGGACATCATGGCACCACCAGAAACACTGAAAACTAATAGATATTTTAATTCAGCAGAAACTCAGGAAAATGAATTTAAAGCTATGATTATCCAGTTAATTCAGGAACGAAAAGAGGAAATGAACAGAGCTCTCAAAGAAATTTAAAAGAATATAATGACCCACGTAGAGGAACAATTAGAAACATATAGAGAGGAAACAAATACAAAAATAGGAGCCACCTTCAATCAGATGAAGGAAATGGTGCAGAGCATGAAAACAGAATTAGAATCTATAAAGAAAACACAAACAGAGAATAACCTGGAACTGGAGAACTTAGAGAAAAGATCAGGAACCACAAAGGTAAGCATCACCAATAGAATACAAGAGATGGAAGAGAGCATCTCAGGAGCTGAAGATACACTTGCTAAAATTGATTCCTTACTCAAAAGCTAAAATCAGAAAAGACCCAAACACAAAACATTCAAGAAATCAAGGATGCCATGAAAAGACTAAACTTAAGAATAATAGGAATAGACGAAAAAGAAGACTCCAGGCTCCAAGGACCAGAAAATATTTTAAGAAAATCATCGAAGAAACTTTCCCTAACTTAAAGAAAGAGATGTCCATAAACATACAAGAAGCCTGCAGAACACCAAATAGACTAGGCCAGAAAAGAAATACCTCTTGTCACATCATAGTAAAAACACTAAACCTACAAAACAAATAAAAAATATTAAAGGCAGCAAGGGGAAAATGTCAAGTAACATATGAAGGGAGACCTTTCAGAATCACACCAGACTTCTCATCAGAAACTATGAAAGCCAGAAGGGGCTGGACAGAGGTCATGCAGTCTTTAAGGGATCACAGATGCCAACCAAGACTACTATACCCAGCAAAGCTTTCAATCAACATAGATGGAGAAAACAAAATATTCCATGATAAAACTAAATTTAAGCAATATCTACACAGCAACCCAACCCTACAGAAGATACTAGAAGGAAAACTCCAATCCAATGAAAACAACTACACCAAAGAAAACATAGGATACAGATAATCTCCCAGCAAAAAGTAAAAGAGAGAGAAAAAAAGCAATGACCACCGACTCCACAGTAAAAAGAACTCACAGTCATTGGTCACTATTATCTATCAACATCAGTGGACTCAACTCTCCAATAAAAAGACACAGACTAACAAAATTGTTGCAGAAATAGGATCCAACATTCTGCTGCATTCAAGAAACACATCTATGGAACAAAGATAAACACTACCTCAGAGTAAAGGGCAGGAAAAATGTGTTTCAAGCAAATGGACCCAGAAAACAAGCTGGGGTAGCAATCCTAGTATCTAATAAAAAAGATTTTTGACCAAAACTAATCAAAAAAGATGAGGATGGGTACCTCCTTCTCATCAAAGGAAAATTCCACTAGGAGGACATCAAAGTTTTGAACATTTATGCCCCAAATATAAGACTACCCACATTTGTAAATGAAACATTATTAAACCTGAAATCTCACATAGATCCCAACACCTTTATAGTGGGAGACTTCAACACTCCACTCTCACCAAGGGAC
>CM053750.1:46583156-46606143 GCA_028658305.1 Pachyuromys duprasi
GCTTCTGTAAAGCAAAAGACACTGTCATCAAAACCAAACGACAGCCCACAGACTGGGAAAGGATCTTCACCAACCCTATATCTGACAGAGGGCTAATATCCAGTATGTATAAAGAACTCAAGAAGTTAAAAAGCAACAAATCAAGTAATCCAATTAAAAAATGGGGTATGGAGCTAAAAAGAGAACTCTCTCTGTAGAGGACTGTAGAATGGCAGAAAAACACTTATAGAAATGCTCAACATCCTTAGCCATCAGGGAGATGCAAATCAAAACGTCCCTGAGATTTCACCATACACCCACCAGAATGGCTAAGATTAAAAACTCAAGTGACAACACATGCTGGAGAGGTTGTGGAGAAAGGGGAACTCTCCTACATTGCTGGTGGGATTGCAAACTGGTATAACCACTCATGAAATCAATTTGGTGCTTTCTTAGGCAATTAGGAATAGTGATTCCTCAAGACCCAGCTATACCACTCTTAGGCATATATCCAAAAGATGCTCAAGTATACAACAAGGACATTTGCTCAACCATGTTTGTAGCAGCTTTATTAGTAATAGCCAGAACCTGGAAACAACCAAGTTGTCCCTCAGTCTAGGAATGGATACAGAATTTGTGGTACTTTTATCCAATGGAATACTACTCAGCAATTAAAAAACGATGAAATCATGAAATTCGCAGGCAAATGGTGGGACCTGGAAATGATCATCCTGAGTGAGGTATCCCCAAAGCAGAAAGAAACACTTCACATATACTCACTTATATAGTCCTATAGGATAGGATGGACATGCTGAAATCTTTACACCTAGAGAAGATAAACAAGAAGGAGGACCCAGGGTGGGATGATGAATCCTAGCTTAGATTGTCAAATGGGATGGACATTGAATGTAGGAGAAAACAAGCAACAGGACAAGAGCCTACCACAGAGGACCTCTGAAAGACTCTAACTAACAATGAATCAAAACATAATTCTTGACAAATCTTGAAAGGACAGTTTCCAGCTTGATATAGAAAAAGAAATAACACAGAATAGCTACAACAATATTGAATAATAAAAAATTGTTGAGGTTATTGCCATTCTCAATTCCAAGTTGCACTGCAAAACAATAGTAATGAAAATGTCATGGTATTGGCACACAAACAGATAAGTTGATCAATAGAATCAAGTCCACACACCTATGGACATGTGGGTTTTGGCAAAGAAACCAGAAATACATACTGGAAAAAGACAGTACTTTAACAAATTATGCTGGTTACACTGGATGGCTGCATGTAAGGAAATGCAAACAGGTCCATATATGTCTGTAGGTGCTTTTTAAAAACTGTATTTGGGAAAAAAACTCTATTTGGGGTTCCTTAATGCCTCTAACTCTCTACCAGACCCCTGGCCCTAGGAAGGAGAGAAAGAAGGTTAGAAGGGACAAGGGGGTTGAACCTCTTTAAATTTAGTTCTGGCTAGTTCGGGTCATCAGATTCTTTGGGAAAATACCAACCTCAGTTATCAGGATATCTAGCAGCCCAGAAACAGCAAATGCAGTATGATGAACAAACAGCCTTCTTCCCCCTCCATGCATGTCCTCAAAGCTTTCTCTCTGTCCATACTTCTCCTGGATGCACTCATCCCTTCTCTCTCTGGACTCTCCTATTTATACCCTCTCCAAGTCCTCAGAATTAAACTCTATAGCTGGCAAAGACCATGTGACTCTCCAAGCCAGAAAGAGACTGTTACCAGCTGGCAGAGATCACACCTGTCTCCAAGTTGCTCAAGGCAACGCTCAGCTGTGGACAAACTAAAAGCAACTTCGTAGTCCACACTTGGCATTAAAATGAGAACCTGTTTACATAATATAACTGAGTTTTTAAAGAAACCAAAAGTTCCTTGGTGCTTGTCCCCACGCACAAAACTGAATTACAAATGGATCAAGGACTGCAACATAAAACAATATACATTGAACCTGATAGCAGAGAAAGTAAAGAATAGCCTTGAACTCATTGACACAGGGAAAGTCTTTCTGAACTGGACACTGACAGCATAGGCACTAAGAATACCCATTAATATAAGGGACCTCATGAAACTAAAAAACTTCTGTATGACGAAAGACACCATCATCCTAACAAAACAGCAGGCTACATAATGAGAAAAAGTTTTACTAACTGCATATGTGATAGAGGGCTAGTATCTAAAATATGTAAGGAAATAAAAAAAAAGACATCAAAAAACAATCAAAAATGAGGTACAGATCTAAACAGAAATTTCAAAAGATGAAATGCAAATGACTGAGAATCACCTAAAGAAATGTTCAACATCCTTAGCCACTAGGAAATGCAAATCAAAACTATTTTGAGATTCCATATCATATCTGTCAGGATGTCTAAGCTCAATATAACAAGTGACAACTTATGCTGGTGAGGATATGGGGTAAGGGAAACACCCCTCCACTGCTGGTGGAAGTGCAAACTCATACAGCCACTAGAGAAATCAGTGTGGCGGTCCATCAGGAAGCTGGGAATAGATTTACCACGAGATGCAGCTATTCCATTCTTGGCCATGTACCTAATGAAATCTACATCCTATTACAAAGACACTTGCCCATCCATGTTCATTGCTGCTATATTCATAACAGCTAGATATTTGAAACAACATAGGTGTCCATCATTGGATGAATGGATAAAAAGAGAGGTACATTTGCACAATGTAATATTAATCAGCTGTTAAAAGGACAAAAAAATGAGATCATGAAATTCTCAGATAAATATATGAAGATTGAAAAAAATCCTGATTGCGTTAACCCAGACTCAAAAAGACAAACACAGTATGTATTCAGTTATATGTGAATATTAGCTGTTAAGTCTTCGATAAGCAGGTACAATCCATATAATCACAGAGGTTAGATACAAGGTAAGGAACTAGAGGAGAGAGAAGTATCTCCTAAAGAAGAGAATATAATACATAGTTATGGATGGACGAGGGCTATGGGGGTGTGGGGTACTGGCATGGGAGGATTAAATGAGGAAGGGAAGGAAAGAGGGACTAAGGGAGGAAATATGTAGGGGACAGCTAAAACTAAGGGACATTTGAAGGGACATATGTTAATGTACTATAGTACAAGCTTATTAAAATAGATACATATATGAGGGAAATCAAAATGGAATCACCAAAAAAAAATGGGGGAGACAAAGTCCTAACTAGACCACTCTTGCCACCAAATGAAACCTCTAGTGCCAGGAATAGGTTACATCTAATTAACATTTGGCCAAAAAGGTCCCAGTGGAAAACCCCAAATAATTCCAATAACCCCAAAATATTGCCAAGGATATTGGTTGCTCTCACAAGCTGATGGTAAGATCCTATTGCTAAAGACCATACCTACATAACTCATTGAACGTGGAGAAGTCAAACTGGTGCCTACCTAAAGCCTGCACCCTACTGACAAGTATTAATGGTACTGGAAGGTACTTTGCATACTGCTAGAGGAAAAAGGTAAACACCAACACAAACTCTTTGATCTGCAATTGTGACCTGACTACATGATAAGCTGGTGCAGTACTGGTACAAATGTTGTGGGTATAAACAATTATTTTCTGATTGAATTTAATTCCTATTCCATGAGCTGAAACCCATACCTGACAGTACCTGCGTGGGCTATGGCCCTAAGGAGAAACTAAATACTATTATTGTGCTAAAGAAATGTAGCAATATAAGTACTCCTAATGACTTGGTAGATCAGTACCTTGTTCTGCCATTATCAGAGAAGTTTCCACCTGAAGTAGTTAGAAACAAATACAGACATGTGCAAACACTTAGAGACCTTGGAACACCCAATCCTAAATGGGATGTTCCTATCAAATCTTCCAGCTCAGGGGGAAAGAGGAGGAGGAAATAGCTTTCTAGACACAACAAGACTGATGCACATATGAACTTATACAGATTGTAGGAACAAGCACAGGTGCTACATAGGTCTGGGCCAGATGGGGTCCCAGAACTTAGAAAGTAAGTACATGTACACGCAAACCTCCATCTCTAACATGGAATTTCTCTCCACCTGACAACCTCTCACAAACAAAAACAATTAGTTCTCTCCAATGAAATCTCACAAGCCAGACTTAAGGGCAAACTTGGTGCCCACAGTAGAGTAACAACAGTAAATAAACTCCTTGGTATCTTTGGAGGGCATTTATGTTTCATAATGCTTTGTCATTTTTCTACCTTACAGGGTTTTGCTTATATATTGTGGCTTCTGGTTTTGTGTTTTATGGGATTCTGTGTGTATGTGTGTTTCTGCATCTGTATGTGTTTCTTGTGCTTTTCCTTTGACTCATTTTTTTCTGGTAGGTTGTTTTATACTATTCTGGGAGGTGGTTTGGGAAGAGTTGGGAGAGAAGAAACCACAATCAAAACATATTGTATGAGAAAAAAATATATTTTCAATTTTAAGAAAAGAAAAACATGCTACCAGCTCATATTTCTATTTGCATGAAATGAAACTTCATTTTAAAACTCTTTGATTTTAGTCTTGTTTTTAAATGTTTTGCAAGGCATTAGGGTAAAGTATGATAGTGGTTTTGTTGTGAGAATTACTTGCATTTGTGCCCTGCTGCTACCATGATGAGATAATTACTGTGTCTCCTAAAGACCCAGGAAAGAGATTTTAGATAAACTTTTTTGTTTTTTCAGATGTTGACCTTAGGGAGAATTTAGTGGAGAGAACAAACTGGTTCCTCAGACACAGAACCTGGGGCCATCCTCTCTTATTATCTGATTCACCTCTGCAAACAGGAGGCTTCTTGCCTACAGCCATCCATTCCATGATGGAAGTAAGGGTAACTCATGCACATATGCCCAGAGGTATGATGGAACAGTGCTTGCCAAGGGAGTCCTTGAGATTCAATTTAGTCCTCAACTTGCCAACAAAATGGATATTAGCTTGGTGCAGTCATTTCTGCTCATTGGGTGTTCTCAGTAAGTTATTAAGTAATTCAATTTAGCATCAACACCACCATTATCAAACATGTAATTCCAATATGCCAATATACCTCAAATGAGCCTATAACTCAAAATAGGAAGCAGAAAGTACCAAAACAATTTCCCTAGTGATTAGGCTCTATGTGCCCATAATCACAATGAATATTAATAACTTGAAATTTGAGAAAATAGAGAATCAATTTTTTATCAGTAACAACATTTTCAGCTTTTTTTTCTTTACCTTAAAGTTTTTAATAAAAACAAAACCAAAGAAACAAGGAATTAAATAAGATACATACTAGTTCTGCTCACAGGCAATAAATCAGGCTTATATTTTCTAATTATCACCATTTGATCTGGTGCAAGCAAAGTCACACATATGGAAGTGGAGATGTTGAGGTATTGCAGACAAATGAAGGGGCAGAGTAAACAGACTGCTCATGCATAGACTCACTGAGCCTTCAGCTTTTTCATGTGTGTTTGTGTGTGTGTGTGTGTGTGTGTGTGTGTGTGTGTGTGTATTTGAGAGAGAGAAAGAACGGGAAACAGTGAGAGTGAGAGAAAAATGCAAGAGAGAAAAGATAAAGTTGGGTGAATGGGGAGGTAGGGAGGCTGGGAGGAGTTGGGGGAGGAGAAACATGATCAAAATATAGTGTATAAAAAGTATTTAAATATAACATACACATATATAGTACTTTGAAAGATCGTTTATTCCTGTCTGCTATCTTATTGAGTATTGATTTTTTTGTTTTCCTAGAGTTTTCAAGAGTGTCATTAAGTTATTAATATAGAATCTCTGAATTGTTTTTGGTGTTGGCACACATTTCTATGTACTTGCCTCTTAGAACTACCTTCTTTGTATTCCATAGGTTTGAGTATGTTGTGTTATATTTTCATTTTCACTCAGCTCTAAAAAATTTTAAATTTCATTCTGTCTTGAGCCAATTTTCCCTCAGTAGTGAGTTGTTAAGCTTGCATGAATCTGTGTGCTTTCTGTCATTTCTTCTGTTGATATGCAACTCTGATCCCTAACAGAGAGATAGATTGCTATCAATATCCTTATATGTATTGTGCCTTGCTTTATGTCCTAAATGTGGTCTACTTTGGGGACTGCTGCATGGGCTACCAGAAAGAAGATATAATCTTTAGTGTTTGGATGGAAGGTTTAGCAGATGTCTGTTAGGTCTATTTGACCTATAATGGTATTTAATTTTGGCATTTCTGTTTAGTTTTTGTCTGGATGACCTGTCTACTGTTAAGAGTAGACTGCAGAAGTCATTTACTATTATTGTGTGAGGTTCAATATGTGATTTTAGCTGTAGTGGTGTTTCTTCTATTATCTTGAGCACCTTTGGTGCATAATTAGCATTAAAATATCCTTTTGAGTTCTTCCTTTAATGAGTGTGTAGTGTCCTTCTTTATTTTTTATTAGTTTTGGTTTGAAAAGAACAAAGAATGACTATTCCTGATGAATTATTACCATTAGCACCACAGAGAAAGTAGAGTGACAGGCTAGTTACTCTCTAGAAAGATATTTAGAGCCTTATAGAGATCAGGGGAGAACAACAGGAATGACTGAATACAGGCTTCTGAGACCATCCTGCTTTGTATCACCTCCCTACTGCCTGGAAAAGAAACAAAAGTTCCCAAATGGCTGTTGAAGTTCACTGTGTGTGAGAGAGCTGGGAGCAAGATATCCAAATCTCCATGAGAAGCTATTTGATGGTATCTTTTACTGGTGAGTTCTGCTATTAAGCTATAGTTTGTTTATTTGTTTGTTTGTTTGTTTTTAAATGCTAAACAGAGACTTTGTAGTGGTAAAACAATCTTGGCTTGGGATTTAGTAAGCCATGTCAGGTGACAGCAGCCATCCTGGCCAGCAGTTCTAGATAAGCCTCGGCAGGTTATGAAAGTCATCCCGACCAGTAGTTTAAAGCTGGAAATCAGAGCATAGCAAATAGGCACTTAATCACAAATACTATGGTAAGAAACTATGCAGACTAGTAACATGTTAGCTGTAGTGGTGTGTGTGTTGCTCATAATGAACAGGAAAGAGATCAACAGCAATAAAAGAACAAACCACTATCCTGGGTGGGAATTTTGATTAAGAGCAAAATAGGAAGGAAAGGAGGAAGGAGAGAAAGAAAGAAGCCTGATATCAACATAGACTTCACTGAAAAAAAATCACTCAGTAAGGCAAAGAACAGCTCTAATTTTAAAAGCTATTGTTTTGCATGATGATTTATCAGTCTAGGCAGCAAATAACCCAGTGATCATCTATGTAAAATACAAATTATGGTTGATGCAAGAATAAGTAAAAATAATAAAAAAAATCAATAAAAGGAAAGAAAAAAGTTCAAGGCTGGGGAGATGGCTCAATGGAAAAGCCTCAGGAGTAGGACCTGAATTCCGATTTCCAGCATCCACGTGAAAAGTCAGATACCTACAATCTCAGAGCAGAGGAGGTGGAAACTAGTGGCTCTCTGGGAGAGGGGGGCTCCCTGACCTGAGAGACCAGCTGAATTTATAAGCTCCAGGTTCAAGAAAAGATCCCTGTCTCAAAAAATGTGACTGAGGAAAATATCTAACATCCTCAGGCCTACATGCGCACACACACACACACACTACAAAATAACAAAATAAGTTTTATGCGTTCAATGTTTCTTTGCAGTGGTACAGACATTTTTACAGGGACTATCTCACTGTGAGAATCCAGAGAAATCTGTATAATATTTTTGGCCATCTATACTGGAGTTTTATTTCAATATGACAGATACCTGAGCCATGAGAAAGGAGGAGCTCAGATCATGAGTGAATCCCAGACATTGGAACTGAGTTATTAATACAGTTGGAATTTGGTTTTGCTTTGTTCAGATTTTGACTGTGTCCTGGTTCTTCCCTCTCGAAGCAAAAAAGTATTTAAATTAATTTTGAGTTTTATAGGAGCACAGAGTTGAAAAACTTTGACCTTTTAAAGGAGATTTTGGAATTTTTTTAAAGAGATTGGATATTTTAGAGACTGGAGGTTTTCTTTTTGTTTGTTTGTTTGTTTTTTGCTTTGTTTTGTTTTGTTTTTAAGAAAGAGTTTCTCTGTGTAGCCTTGGCTGTCCTGGACTCCCTCTGTAGACCAGGCTGGCTTCAAACTCACAGAGACCCACCTGCCTCTGCCTCTCTGGTTGCTGGGATTACAGGTGTGTGCCACTGTTCCTGGCTTGAGACTGGAGTTGTAATCTATTTAAATTTGTAAGAACTATGAACTTTTAAAATAATTTGCTTTGTATTGTGATATAATTAATAATGTGCCATCTTGAGAATAAATGAGAAATTAAAGTTCTAACTGAAAAGTGATTTTTTTGTGTATCAAGTTGACAAGGGGTCAGTTGTACAGGATAGTTTATGTCAACTTGACAAACGCTAGAGTACCAGAGAGGAGGGAGCCACAGTTGAGAAAATGCCTCTGTAAGATTTGGCTGTAGGCAAGCCTGCAGGGCATTTTCTTCATTATTTCTTATTTATGCATGAGGGCCCAGCCCATGATGGGTGATGCCATCCCTGGGCTGGTGGTCCTGGATTCTAAAAGAAGGCATGCTGAGCAAGCATGAAAAGCAAGCCAGCAGGAAGCACTCTTCTGTGGCCTCTGCATCAGCTCCTACCTCCAGGTTTCTGCCCTGTTTGAGTTCCTGTCTTGACTTCCTTTGATGATGAATTGTGATGTGGAGGCATAAGCCAAATAAAACCTTTCCTCTCAAGTTGCTTTGGTCATGGTGTTTTGTTGCAGCAATCTAAACTCTATCTAAGACACCATTTAAGCAGAGGAAGTTTTCATTAAGGAGAGAGCAAAAGAAAACAAACACGGCAGGTGGTTGTTATTTTCAACCCTCTGTGGAATATAAAAAAACCCCTCTGCAGAGCAGCAAATTAACTTCAGCAGAGAATGGGTAAGCTCTTGACTGATTTTCATTTGACTCCAGATAGCTTTTTGCCATTTGTTTAAGTATAAGAATGGAAGAGTACATTCAAATAAAGACAGGTATTGTTTACAGAGCAGCAAACAACATGGCAGAAATTCAGTAAAGGCACACCCTAAGGAAGTTCTGGGGGAAACCAGACATAAACAAAAGCCAATACTGAAACCTCAATGAAGGCAGCTGACACATGGTTTTATTATTGTTAGGATTTTGGAACAAAACCTGCTTCTGGGTTGCCTAGCAACTTACGATGTCACTGTGTGTCCTCAGCCAGGTGGCCACACCTGAAAAGCATGGTTACGTTGCCCATTAAAGGGATAACCTGACATGTGGTCTCTCTCTTGCTCTCTTGGTCCTTTTTCTCTTGGCCTCTCTTGGTCTCTCTTCTCTTGACCTTCTCCCCTTTCTCTATCAGGGCACCCCCTCTCTATTCCCCCTTTTCTCTCTTTCCCCTCTCTCTTCCCCCCTTCATGTCCTGCTCTCCCTTCTCTCCCTCTCTTCATATACACCTAATAAACCTCTTTTATATATAAGATTTGTCCTATGTCTAATCGTCTTTATTTAATTTTGTCCCATAACCTTACAATTATGGTTTATAGTGCATGTGGGCACATACAGAAAAATAGTGAGCTATAGACACAATGTGTACCAATAAACATTATATGTTTTCTATTCTGAAGGTTTCAAGAATATCCTTTCAAAGAAATTTTTGGTTGCCTGAGTATGTCCTTTGTAGCATATGACCATTTTATCTAATAAATAACATACGGTACATGCCATGCCCATTTTATTCATTTATTTATTCATTGAGTAAACATTCAATAAGTGTGTACTATGTCTTAGGTATCATGCTTTGCCAATGGAAAGTGGGATGTGATCCAGAGTCCTGACTTCCAGACATTTAGTGTCTTATGGGAGGAGAATGCATCAGAACAGATCTCTAGCAGGTATCATGCACAAGGCCTGGATTCAATCCTCAAAAATTACAACACACCAAAAGTTTCCTTCCTTCCTTCCTTCCTTTCTTCCTTCCTTCTTTTCTTTCCTCAGCAGAACACAAGGTTTTCCTTGCTGCAATTCTAGCAAACACATTAAAATTTCCAATTTAACTAGTTCTTGGTTTAAAAAAAGACACAAAGAGATATAATGTGTTATTGTAAAATCCATAGACGTAGAGAAAGGACAGCGTCACCTCAAAAGTGTGTACTCTGGAACCAATGCAAGCATTTCTCTATCCAAATGTCACATTTGTTTGTCATTTGGCATGGGACCAAAGACTGAACAGAGCTGGTGTCGCCTGCTAGAACAGGAAACTACTGAGGATTCAGAGGTGATTCCATAGACACAGCTCCTGCTCTGACACTTGTGGTCTTTAGCTTCCTCTACAGAAAGCATCAAGCAGGGTACCTCCAGGTACTGGAGGTTCATTACGTCCAACACCTGCTGCTTGCAATGCTTACTCTATATTTGGAATTGATTGTTCTGTACTGTCTGATTGTTTTGTGTTGAGAGGTAGAAGTAGGAGAGGACATCCTGTCTCCACAAGCACAGAGTCCATCCCAAACTGACTAGTGCAGTGAGTTACTGGGACTGGAACACTCTGCAGGTCTGCACTGAAAACATGAGTTCACAGAGAGGTGATAGTGTGGGCTGTGACAGGTTTTAAGGCAGTTTTTAGCCTTAAAGCCTCCATTATTCTATTGCAGACAGAGACCTGAATGAGGCAACACCGATAGAAAGGCCAAATATCTGGAAGCCAAAGTCTGACAGAGCTCTCCATCAAGTCGCCATTGGCACAGCTGGCGCTGTTTCTCGGCAGTAACAGCAGCCCACAGAAACAAGTAATGCACAGTTATGAACAGAGCTCAAAAGCTGCTCCACAGCAACAGGCTTGATCTCTGAACACAGAGGAAGACATCTTCCAATGAGAAGAGCCTGGGGTGCTATTCAAGGTAAAGGCTGCCACTACTGGGGCTCAGTGACTGTGTTAACAGCATATAGATCCCTTTTGCTGCAGTCTTTTCTCTGTGGCTTAGGTTGCAGAGTGCTTTCTGTCCTCCTTGAAGAATCACTAAAGCTTTTAGCCTTGCCCCTTTATTGTCCACATTAGTCTTAATGGCTTCTTTCATGGCCATGGCGTGCACAGTTACCCCAAGCTCAGGGCACACTTCTGAGACACTATCCATTGAACTGAGATGCAGTCTCCCAAGGAGATGGTGGGGCTGTGGTCTTCCTAACGCATCAGCTCCACCTACAAGCTAGTCAGGACTGGCTGAAAAGTCCTCGGGTACTTTTGCTTGGCAGTTGATAGAACTAAGTTGTTAATAAATTAAACATTGGTAAACATGGACATGGAAAGCAGAACTGACCGCAGTCCTAGCTGCTTTAGATCCATGTTGGCCCCTTTTCTTTCTCCCTGGCCCACTTTCTCAACAGCTTGTCTAGGAGAATGGTACTTAGGAATGTCAAGGTGATTCCAGGACTCCATATCTCCACTGATATGAATCCACAATTTTGTTATATTAATTCATTGCCAGGACCCTGACTGGCAAGGCTCACAGAGGGGATGCTAATGCCACAGACCTGAACAAGAGCTGCTTCCACTGATAGGGGAGGACCTCCTCCCCTTTCATCTAATTCTAGCTTATCAGGTCTCTTCAGGACTGGCTGCAGGGAGGAGATGAGGGAGGGAAGGGGGGGATAGGGAGAAAATGCGGGAGGGGGCTATGGCTGGAATACAAAATACATAACCTGTGATTAATATAAAATAAAAATGTTAAAATTAAAATAAAAAATAAAAAAATTAAAATTAAAAAATGAGCTGCTTCCAGCGTGGGTTGAGCAAACCTCAAGCAATTCTCAAGGCACAGGGTGTTAGAACCAATAGTTTAATTTCAAGTTTATGTAGGGCGGTTGCTTTTAATGTGAGTTTTAAAATTAATTCCTTTAGTTCCATCCATTTGCCTACAAATTTCATGATTTTCTCGTTTTTAATTGATGATTACCATTCCATTATGTAAATGTACCACAATTTCTGTATCCATTCCTCAGTTGATGGACATCTGGGTTGTTTCCAGATTCTGCCTTTTACGAATAAAGCTGCTGTGAACCAAGGACCATGCATTTGAGAACCCCTGCACAGATGTAACACATGGGAGCTCAGTGTCCAAATGGGTTCCCTAGTAAGGGGAACAGGGACTGTCTTTGACATGTACTCAGTGGCTGGCTCTTTGATTACCTTCCCCTGAGCTGGAGGCAGCCTTATCAGGCCACAGAGGAAGACAATGCAACCAGTCCTGATGAGTCCTGACAAGCTAGGGTCAGATGGAAGGGGAGGACAATCTCCCCTATCAGTGGGACGGGCGAGTGGCATGGGAGAACAGGACAGAGGGTGGAGAGGACAAGGGAGGGAGCTCCAGCTAGGATGCAAAGTGAATAAAGTGTAATAAATAACAAATAAATAAATGTGAAAATGAAGGCAAAACGTACCCAAACTTATGGGACACGATGAAAGCAGTGCTAAGAGAAAAGTTCATAGCACTAAGTAACTTCAAGAAGAAATTTGAAACATCTCATTCAAGCAACTTAAAGGCTCACATGAAAGCCCTAGAGAAAAAGTAGCAGACACTCCCAAGAGGAGCAGACGGCTGGAAATAATCAAACTCAGGGCTGAAATCAATCAATTAGAAACAAATAAAGCTATTCAAAGAATCAATGAAACCAAGAGCTGGTTCTTTGAGAAAATCAACAAGATAGACAAACCGTTAGACTAAACTAACTAAAAGGCAGAGAGACACTATCCACATCAACAAAATCGGGATTTAAAAGGGGGGCATAACTACAGACACTGAGGAAATCCAAACAATCATTAGGTCTTACTACAAAAGACTATACACCACAAAATTTGAAAACCATAATAAAATGGACAATTTTCTTGATCAATTCTATCTTCCAAAGCTGAATCAAGATCAAGTAAATAACTTAAATAGTCCTATATCCCCTAAGGAAATAGAAGTTGTCGTCAAAAGTTTCCCATCCCAGAAAAATCCAGGGCCAGATGGTTTCAGCACAGAATTCTACCAGACCTTCAAAGAAGTGCTAACTCCAGTTCTGCTAACTCCAGTTCTCTTCAAACTATTCCACAAAATAGAAACAGAAGGAACACTATCAAAATCATTCTATGAAGCCACTGTCACCTTGATAACTAAACCTTACAAGGACCCAACAAAAAAAAGAGATTTTCAGGCCAATCTCCCTTATGAACATTGATGCAAAAATACTCAACAAAATACTCACAAACCAAATCCAAGAACACATCAAAGATATCATTTGCTATGACCAAGTGTGCTTCATCCCAGGTATGCAGGGGTGGTTCAATATATGGAAATCCATCAATGAAATCTACCATATAAACAAACTGAAAGAAAAAAATTACATGATAATCTCCTTAGATGCTGAAAAAGACATTTGACAAAATCCAACATTTGTTTATGTTTAAAGTCCTGGGGAGATCAGGGATACAAGACACTTACATAAACATAGTAAAGGCAATATACAGCAAGCCTATAGCCAACATCAAACCAAACGGAGAGAAACTTAAATCAATCCCACTGAAATCAGGGACAAGGCAAGGCTGCCACTTTCTCCATATCTCTTCAACACAGTTCTTGAAGTCTTTGCTAGAGCAATAAGAGAGTTAAAGGAGATCAAGGGCATTCAGTTCAGAAAGGAAGAAGTCAAAGTATCACTATTTGCAGATGATATGATAGTATACATGACTGACCCCAGAAATTCTACCAGGAAACTCCTGCAGCTGATAAACACCTTCAGCAAAGTGGCTGGATACAAAATTAACTCAAAAAAAAAATCACTAGCCCTCCTATATACAAAAGAAAAATGGGCTGAGAAAGAAATTAGGGAAACAAAACCCTTCACAATAGCCACAAAGGACATAAAGTACCTTGGTGTAACACTAACCAAGCAAGTCAAAGACTTATGAAAAAAACTTCAAGTTTCTGAAGAAAGAAATTGAAGAAGATATCAGAAGATAGAAAGATCGCCCATGTTCATGGCATGACAGTATTAAGATACTAAAATTGGCTGTTTTACCACAAGCAACCTACAGATTCAATGCAATTCCCATCAACTTATGAACACAATTCTTTACAGACAGTGAAAGAAAAATTCTCAATTTCATATGTAATAACAGGAACCCAGAATTGCTAAAACAGTCCTCTATAATAAAAGAGCTTCTGGAGGTATCTCCATCCCTGATCTCAAACTATATTGTAGAGTAACAGTAATAAAAACTGCATGGTACTGGCACAGAAACAGGCTTCTGGGTCAATGGAATCGAATCGAATAGCCAGAAATAAACCCACACACCTAGAGATACTTCATTTTTTTTTTTTTACAAAGAAGCTGAAACTGTACAGTGGAAAAAAGATAGCATCTTCAACAAATGGTGCTGGTCTAACTGGATGTCTACATGTAGAAAAATGCAAATAGATCCACCTTGCCACCTTGTACAAAACCACAGTCCAGGTGAATGAAGGACCTCAACATAAAACCAGACACACTAAACCTGTTAGAAAAAGAAAGTGGAGAAAAGCCCTGAACAAATTGGTACAGGAGAAAACTTTCTGAACAGAACACCAACAGCACAGGCTCTAAGATCAACAATAAATAAACGGGACCTAATGAAACTGAAAAGCTTATGTAAAGCAAAGGATACTGTTGTCAGAACAAAAAGACAGGCTACAGACTGGGAAAGGATCTTCACCAACCCTATATCTGAGAGAGGACTAATATCCAGAATATATAAAGAACTCAAGAAGTTAAGCAGCAACAAATCAAGTAATCCAATTAAAAAATGGGGTACAGAACTAAACAGAGAATTCTCTGTAGAAGAATATCGAATGGCAGAGAAACACTTAAAGAAATGCTCAATATCCTTAGTCATCAGGGAAATGCAAATCAAAACAACCCTGAGATTTCAGCTTACACACATCAGAATGGCTAAAATGAAAAACTCAAGTGACAACACATGCTGGAGAGGATGTGGAGGAAGGAGACCCCTCCGCCATTGCTGATGGGAATGTAAACTTGTACAACCACGTTGGAAATCAATTTGGTGATTTCTCAGACAATTAGGAATAGTACTTCCTTACGATCCATCTATAGCACTCCTAGGCATATATCCAAAATATGTTCAAGTATACAACAAGGACATTTGCTCAACAATATTCATTGCACCTTTTTTTGTAATAGCCAGAATCTGGAAACAACCCAGATGTCCCTCAGCGGAAGAATGGATACAGAAATTGTGGTACATTTACAAAATGGAATACTATCCAGCAATTAAAAACCAGGAAATCATGAAATTTGCAGGCAAATGGTGAGAACTAGAGAAGATCATCCTGAGTGAGCTATGCCAGGTAAGTATATACTTATATAGAAAGACCTGGAGGGGACTGGAGCTCCACAAGGAAAGCAAAAGAACCAAAATCTCTGGGCACGGAGGTCTTTTCGAAGACTGATACTCTAATCAAGGGCCATGCAAGGAGATAACCTAGAACCCCTGCACAGATGTAGCCCATGGCAGCTCAGTCTCTAAATGGGCTCCCTAGGAAGAGGAATAAGACCTGTCTGTGACATGAACTTAGTGGCTTGTTCTTTGATCACCTCCAACTGATAGTAAGTACATAAGTACATAGTAAGGACAGCCTTACTATGCCACTGAAGAAGACAATGCAAACAGTCTTTATGAGACCTGATAGGCTAAGGTCAGAGGGAGGAGGAGGAGGAGGACCCATTATCAGTGGACTGGGCAAGGGATATGGGAAGAGAAGAGTGAGTGAGGGCAGGATGAGAGAGTACAAGGGATGGTCTATAGCTGGGATACAAAGTGAATAAACTAATAAATAAACAAGTAAAAAAGATAAATAAATAAATGATTTCCTTTAGCATTTCATACAGTGCGTTCTATCCGCTATCCCACTCTTCTCCGAGTCCTGTCAGACCCCACCTTCCTCCTTGTCTTCTTTCTCTTTTTCTTTAATTGTTGATATATTCACAAATACATATAAAAATGAAGCCTGCTGCATCTATTTAGTGTTGCATGTATGTTTAGAACTTACCTCTCTGTATTGAATAACCAATGAAGAGATGCCTCCTCTTAGTTGTCATTAATTGCTTGTAGTTTATCATCCAGAGTTAGAGCTTCTTCTGGTATACAAATGCCCCCTATGTCCCATAGGGAGTGGCACTATTAGAGGAAGTATGTCACTGCATCTGTGGGGGGGAGGTGGGCTTTGAAGTTTCAGATGTTCAAGCCAGACCCAGAGTCTATCTCTCTTCTCGCTGCCTGTGGATCCAGATGTAGAACTCTCAGATCCTTCTCCAGCATAATGTCTACCTGTGTTCTCCCATTCTTCCTGCCATGAAGACAATGGACTAAAGCTCTGACTATAAACCAGCCCAACTAAACATTGTTTTGTTTTGTAAGAGTTGCTATGCTTATGGAGTCTCTTCACAGTAATAAAATCATAACTAAGACAGGGATGTTTGAAATACTTCCCCATCTGTGTTGATATGCTGTTGTCATTGTCCCAGTCTTGTTTAGGAAGCAACAGTGTTGAGACTTCACAGATGCATTATCCTTGTCATATGTAGAGGACACAATTTCGAAGTAGATATCTTTGTCCTATAATCTTTCCTCTTCCTCTTCCTTGATATTCCCTGAACTTTGGGTATAGGAGTTATATTGTGAATATATCAGCCAGGTCTGGGCAGCTTTGGTCAGTTTTTCTCTTCATTTTGTGCTATTTTGGCTTTCTATGATGAGCTATGTCTTTAGCAAAAGGAAGCTTCTTTGATAAGGAGTGGGAGATATATCTATGGATATAAGGATTAGTGTTTAGAATGCAGCTAGGAATTATGCTGGTTTAGGACAGTGACTATAGCAGATACTACCCTAGGTATGGTCTCAGCAGCCATAAGAAGTTGGCTAGGTTTATAGTACCAGGCATGAATTCCCTTCTATTGATCCAGACTTATGTCCAGTTACATGGATATTGGTTATCTCCAAGATGTAAGTGCCACTCTTGCATTCTAAAAAGGATTCTTGAAAGCTGATCCTTAAGTAGTTGTTTTCTGCATCTCTTTTGCCCAACTTATTCTAGAAAAATCTCACCTCTCAGTTATTGATTTTTTTCTTATTTATTTATGAAATCAATTAAAATTTATTCATTACTTTTTTATCCCAGCTGTAGCCTCCTCCCTCATCCCCTCCCCATCCCACCTTTCCTCCATTTTCTCTTTCCATGCCCCTCCTCTTGTCCACTGATGGGGAAGTCCTCCTCCCCTTCCATCTGACTGTAGCCTACCAGGTCTCATAAGTACTGGCTACATTGTCTTCCTCTGTGGCCTGGTAAGGCTGCTCCCCACTCCGGGGGAGGTGATCAAAGAGCTAGCCACTGAGTTCATGTCAGAGACAGCCACTGTTCCCCTTACTAGGGAACCCACTTGGAGACTGAGCTGCAATGTGCTACATCTGTGCAGTGGTTCTAGGTTATCTCCGTGCATGGTCCTTGACTAGAAAATCAGTCTCAGAAAGAACCCTGTGGCCAGATATCTAGCTCTCCTTCTGAAGCTCCTGTCCCCTCCAGGTCTTTTGTCTCTCCCTTCTTTCATAAGATTGCCTGAACTTGATTTTGACCTCGTGAAAAATATGAGAATCATCATTAAACCATCTGTTTATGGAACTTAAAATGCTACCTTTAAACCTTGATAGATTCAGATAATCATTATTTGCTCCCGTTTGCATGCTGTATCATCTTTAGCTTTAAACTGAGAATGATTGAGAGTCTTTTCTTCAAACATCAGATGGCAGCTGTAATGTAATAAATATATGTATAGAAAAAATTCCAAGTTACCATATAGCTATCTAAGGTAGGTAATTTAATTTTGTGGGAAAAATGATGAATAAATATTAAAACCCAGAAGCAGCATGGTAGATACTGTGTAATTACCATGTGCCAACCATAGTTTTAATTATATCATTGAACTGTAATAGGGAAACAAATGAGAGTAGCTTGGCATAATGTGTGGAACTCACAAATGTCCACAATGGTATTTTCTTCCCTTTAGCTACAGCAGCTGAATTATCTTTCAACAAATCAACATGTTTCTCACATTTGCACATATTGCACTAAATCATAGGAAACAGGAAAGAGCACTAGCCAACAGCCTTGTCAGTGTGATTCCAGACCCACAGGTATTGGCTTTGCCTCAGCATCCCTTCATCCATTTTCGTACTTCAGCATCACCTTCCTCTTGCCATCTGTTTGAACATAAGAAGAGCACCATCATGCATTCTCTGCCAGGCTCTGACTCTCCCAGATCATCGTGGTCTTTAACCGTATGTGGTGCACTATTAAGGAAGAGATTTTCTGTTTGTGACAAGCTGTAGCCTCTAGAAGGCCCTGCAGGGCCACCTCCAGTTAGACCTCTGACTGGCTAACAGGTGTTTCCCCAGCAGTAACCTGGAGCACAGGCTTTGGCTGTATCATCATAAGGCTCAGATGGTAGAACTTCCTCAGTAGGGTCTGACACAGGCCACTCTCGCTGGGCTTCTGCTTTCCTCTCTGTCAGCTGCAGTTCTCTATACTTGGCCTGTGGAGATAAAGAAATGGGTGGCATCAGGAAGGGGGCTGTAGCTCTGGCACAAGCTTAAGATCAAAGACTCCCTCAGTTATTTGCAGTCTACTACAGTAGTTTATTCTCTTGTCTTTCTCCTTCCCTTATTTTTAAAGGGAGAATTTTACGTTACATCTTCCCAGGGGTATGTGGAAGTTAAATGGGATAGCTAGAATCGAATAAGGCACACACGTGACTCATGTGACTGTACTATGACATGCTGGCTATCATTATGAATTTTTGTGAAGATGAAATTAAATGGGTGAGTTCAAACATTAAAACAATGCCCAGCACACAGAAAGCACAGTGTTTAGTTTACAGTGTTTTACCCAATACTCTCACCCTACTTTAGCAGAGACTTCTTTCTCCCTTGACCTCTGGGGAGAATTATGGCCATGTACCAGATGCCATTCTGATGTAACGAATGAACAGCTGTTTGTACAAAGGACAACAACAGTACTCAGGATTGGTTTTTTCCCCATCTTATTGACTCAGATGGTAACACAGGAGTCAGTGACATTTCCAGGGATCTCTGTGGTATCTGCACAAGACTGAGGGTTTTTTGGCAAAGCTACTGCACATAATGAAGTGGCAGTGTGATGGAGTCAGCCCATGTGTGTGGAGAAATGTAAACAAATAAGAAATATTATTCCATGTTATTTAAATTATTTCAAATTATTTTTTCTTCAAATTACTTCCTCAATATATTTTTTCTTTTCTTATATACTTTATAGCTGATGGAGATAAAGATATTTTAAAGGGGAGGAAGTAATGGATTATAAATTAATTTAGAATAAAAATTAGTGACATTGGAATTAGGCACAGCAGGATTCAAATCATGCTACGTTTGCAGGTTATTTGAACATATTTAAGAAATCTGCCTTTCATCTAAAAATAGGTCAAGGTGTCTCAGAGATGTATAAGATCTTGGGGGACAATTGATGTCAAGTGACCCTCAACTCTTTTCATAATGAAACAACAACTGAAATAAAAGCTTGAGGTGATCTCTTCCACTACCCTCAGGAAGCCTTTCATATAATTCAAGTAATGCCTTGCAACTTAACTTAGCTCAGTTTGATGTACAACAGCGTTAGCACTATTGCTGAGTCTGGATTTACTGTGAAGGCCAAGGACTGACGAACATAAAAATACTTCCTGAATCTGAACTGAGAAAAATAAGGGGCTTGGCAATCAAGCCAATAGCTTGGATCTAGCTTAAGCTTATATGATTCACAAGTACTTTCTATTTAAACCTTTCCTGTTCAGGAAGTTGCCTCCTATGCCAATGAGTTCAAGGCTCTACCACACTTTTTCTTCTAAGACGTTTAGTGTGTTGGCTTTTATGTCAAGGTCTTTGATCCACTTGGACTTTAGTTTTATGCAGGGTGATAAATATGGATCTATTTGCATTTTTCTACATGTAGACATCCAGTTAGACCAGCACCATTTGTTGAAGATGCTGTCTTTTTTTCCATTGTATGGTTTTGGCTTCTTTGTCAAAAATCAAGTATCTATAGGTATGTGGATTTATTTCTGAATCTTCTATTCGATTCCATTGATCCATCATTCTGTTTCTATGCCAGTACCATGCATTTTTTATTAACATTGCTCTGTAGTGTAGCTTGAGATAAGGAAAACGGAGAATTCTCAATAGAGGAATATCAAATGGCAGAGAAACACTTAAAGAAACACTCAATATCCTTTGTCATCAGGGAAATGCAAGTCAAACTGATTTTACCTCACACCCATCAGAATGGCTAAGATCAAAATCTCAAGTGACAACACATGCTGGAGAGGATGTGGAGGAAGGGGAACCCTCCCCCATTGCTGGTGGGAATATCAACTTGTACAACCACTTTGGAAATCAATCTGGTGCTTTCTCAGATAATTAAGAATACTGCTTCTTCAAGATCCAGCTATACTACTCCTAGGCATATATCCAAAATATGTTCAAGTATACAAGGACATTTGTTCAACCATATTTGCAGCAAGCTTTATTTGTAATAGCCAGAATTTGGAAACGGAAAAAAACCAGATGTCCATCAACTGAGGAATGGATACAGAAATTGTGGTACATTTATACAATGGAATACTACTCAGCAATTAAAAACTGGGAAATCATGAAATTTGCAGGCAAATGGTAGGAACTAGAAAAGATCATCCTGAGTGAGGAATCACAGAAGCAAAAAGACACACATAGTATATATGCACTTATAAGTGGATATTAGACATATAATACAGGATAATCATACTAAAATCTGTATACCTAAAGAAGCTAAGCAAGAAGGGGGACCTTAAGTAAGATGATCAATCCTCACTCAGAAAGGCAAGTGGGATGGACATTGGAAGAGGGGAAAAAAACAAGTAACAGGACCGGAGCCTACCAGAGTGGGCCTTTGAAAGACTCTACCCAACAAGGTATTGAAGGAGATGCTGAGATTCATACCCAAACTTGGGGCAAAGTGCAGGTAATCTTATAAAAGAATGGGGAGATAGTAAGACCTGGAAAGGACAGGAGCTCCACAGGGAGAACAACAGAACAAAAAATCTGGGTCCAGGGGTCTTTTCTGAGACTGATACTCTAACCAAGGTCCGTTCATGGAGATAATCTAGAACCCCTGCACAGACATAAATCATGGCAGCTCATTGCCCCAATGGGTTTCCTACTAATGGGAACAGGGTCTATCTCTGACATGAACTCAGTGGCTGGCTCTTTGATCACCTCCTCCTAATGAGGAAGCAGCCTTATCAGGCCACAGAGGAAGACATTACAACCAGTCCTGATAGGCTAGGTTCAGAGGGAAAGGGAGGAGGACCTCCCCTATTAGTGGACTTGGGGAGGGTCATGGGAGGAGATGAGGGAGGGTGGGATTGGGAGGGGATGAAGGAAGGGGCAACAGGTGGGATACAAAGTGAATAAACTTTAATTTATTATAAAATAAATTAAAAAATAAAAGTGCATAAAACCATAAAAGCAATAGCTCTACACAAGTAACAACAAATTAGAAAATATAATAAAAATGAAATGATAATACTCTCAGGAACATCAAACACTCTGAAAAAAAATCAAGTCATTATAGAAAAAAGCAAAAGAAAAATCTGAATAAATGATGGCTTCTAACATGCCTGTGGCTAAAAAAGGATTATCACAAAATGTCATTTTTCCAAGACTAGCCTGTCAATTCAAGGCAAATCTATTTTGAAAATGCATATGGAGTTTCTTTGGTAGACATTGTAAAGGTGATACTACAATTCACAGAGGAAGACCCAAGAATGTTTAGTCTAACCTAAAGATCACCCTAAGGAAACTATGAAAAGTGATGAGTATGTTCTACATAGCCTGTTATCTCCCAACATATCAAAATATATTTTGATTAAATATTATAACAGAAAACAGTTGAAGGACTATAATATAGAATGGTTGCTTAAAACTGACTTAGAGGAGATCCAAGATGGCTGCCACGAGAGAACACTGTGTCTGAGGAGTAGGAGAGCAGAAACAACGCAGCGACCAGGAGACTGAACTCTGGGACTTAAAACGCCAGCATTGTGAGTGCCAGGTGAGCGGAACTCCTACGGTGAGAAAATCAAGTGGGAAAACCCTAGAGACACCCAGTTATTACCTGGAAAAATTTCCCGGTGACCAGCGGCACACAGCTCTGATCTGAACGAGCAGCCGCGCTGGGTGCCCTCACCCGCCATTATAGACTGAAGCACACAGTCTCGCGGGCAGTCTCAGGAGGAACCAGGTGCCATTTTCACTGAACTGCACCCTGCCAGCTCACACTGCACCCGGGTTCTGCTTCAACCCAAGGGTGTGCTGCAGGCTCAGACGGATCACCGGAACCACCCCAGACTGAGTGGGTTGGGAGACCCTTTTGACCAGTCCCTACACTGCGGGGGCACGCGCCAAACGCTTCCGCCAGCAAAAGCTCAGTCAGTGTGAGAGTCTGCCGGCGGGTCTGGGAGGAATCCGAGTTCTGTCTCAACCCACGGCTGAGAGGATCCTGGGACCATCTTGACCAGACCGCACACTGAGGGCAAAAGCTGCAAGCATCCACCAGCAAAAACCCCAGTTCAGGTGTCTGTCCACAGGCCAGACAGAGAAGGCCTCTGGCACCATTTCAGACAGCCCTGCATACAGTGGATGCACACCAACCCAAACCCACTGTGTGTGCCCCAAATATCATCTCAGACTGTGGTGCACAGCCCCTGGCACAGAAGGAGGCGCCAAATCTCCATTCCAGGGGAGAGCCCTTAGCAGCAAGCCAAGGGCGGAGTGCACAGCCCCCAGCTGACATCTCAAACCTGGACACTCAGACTCTAGCACAGAATGAGGAGTAAAGACTCCAGACCA
>CM053750.1:46606643-46638676 GCA_028658305.1 Pachyuromys duprasi
AAAAAAAAAAACTGACTTAGAATGGTTCCTAGAAGACTAAAAAATTTTGAAGAATTTTACATGGAGATTATACATTGAAAGATCCCTCAGCAGAAAATGAATAGAGGAGATGAAAAAAATGATAGCAAAATGGAAATGGAGCATAATAAACATGTAAGAATCTAACTGCTCATCAAGTTAAATCAAATTTTAAATAGTTCAACCAGGCACTGAATATCAAAGGTGGATAATGCCACATTTTTGGCAAGTATTCTGAACATGACATTCACATATTGAATCTGATCAGGAGGATAAAAGCACAGCCACACAATCAAATTAGAACAAAACTTGAGTATAGGACTTTTGATATATCGGTTCAAACCATAAAATAAGAAACTGTATGGGAATATATTGCATGGACTCTCTTTGAATTACCTGTTCTCAAACAGACCGACATGGAGTGTAGCATTGTCATCATTTCATTTTTATACTATGAGATGTAGTCTCATATAATGCCAGGTGTCCTTAACCTTGGTTTATAGCCAAAGTTGACCTTGAATTACTGGTCTTCTTGCCTCCACCTCTCAAGTGTGAAGTTTCATGCTTGGATCACCAGATCTCATCTCATGTTAGCACCATTTTTAATATTAATTGCTATACATTAGGTATACATCAAAAGAACAAAAAACTAAGCAGGGATTCATCCAAGAAATGAATTACTATGCCAGAGGTAATAAAGTATAAGTACCAGTATGTATAAAATTTAAACACATGATTGATGTTAAAAAAAAGCTTTCTAGTATATATCTCAAAAAGTGAAAAAAACACTGTTTTGTGTTGTTCTGCTTGTTCACAAATCAAATTAATTTTTATTGTGTACTCTACCCTGTGGTGGAGGAAACATTGTGAGAACCCTGCCTTTTCTTCCTCTGATGAATGTTTTCTTTTGTTCTAGCTGTCAATTAAATCACTGCCCTGCACCTGTCATTAAAATGAATCATAGTTCCTTGGTGTGGTGAAAGTAAGAATGTGTTCCAAAGGAAAAAAGGATAGGAAAGTTTATTTGAAGGACTCAAAAGTCTGTGAGAAGTTCCTGATAACCCACATGGGAGCAAAACAAGTGACAAAGTAATGATGGGTTTACTGTCACTCATGGCATAAGGCAGGATCAGTGAGGCCATGGTGCCATAAGTGACAAGTGGAAAGGAGAATTAACTTATTTATAGAAACATTCTAACTAAGCAGAAAGCAACACTAGCGTAAAAGCCTAGGCAAACACTCTTCAAACCACTGTGGTTTTCAAGTTTCATGAATGAATACTAAAATTAGTGTTTTAGGTGAATAACTATGTGGTATCACAGCATACTTATTACTACCACGAGAAAGAAGGGTAATGTCAATGAAGCTCCTCTGTAGACTAGACAAGTGATTGAAGTCAAGAAAACCAGTAGCAAGCCAATTTCACACCAGCTCTCACTTCATCCAATGCACAATGCAGTAAGGGTGTGGCATCACTTCTGTGGAGACTCAGGTGAAATGCAAACTAGACTCAGAGAAAGCACCAGGTAATGCCCTGAGGAGTATTCTACCAGACAGCAGCAATGCTTATCAAAAGTAGTCAGACATGAAAAGAGAAGGAAACTGCAAACTCCTCAAAAGACTAACATGCAGAGCTGATACATTGTAGGCCCCTGGTTTGCATTATGAATGAGGAAGGGTCACTGAATGAAAAACTGGTAGCACTTGAATAATGCGTGGCTTGAAGTTTGGTAAATAAAATCACATCAATATTAACTTTCTGCTTATGACAGTGTCAGCAACAGGAGAGGTGGGATGTGATTTTACGTTTCTAAGCTGACAAAGATGAGAATTATTTCAAAATAAAGTCAAGAGATAATGCTGGTACTTCATACTGTTTTTGTAGAATATATACATGGGTAAGAGTACCCACATTAGTGATATTAGAGTCTCCTGGCTAATAACTAAAGGATTAATGCCCAGCTCTTGGTCAGGCCCATTGGTGTCTTTGCTGGCCACTTTTTTTCCAGTTTGTTCTCATTCAGTTGTTTCTCCCTTCTCTTATTTCAAGAAATCCATATTCACAGTGACCATCAACATCTACAGTAGGGTCTTTTTGTTTGTTTGTTTTTGTTTCTGGTTTTCTATTGTATGATGTTCTGGGCCAGAAGAAGAGCTAAAGGCACAACATTTCAGTGAGGGGGGGAGGTGGCGGAGGTAGTTTTGCCATATGCCTCTTCAGGGTGATCCAATTTTTTTTTTGAGGCCACTATGGCCATGTTGCTTTCTGACCATGAGCTGCATAGGCACCATCCTCATTTAGATAAATTAACATGCTAGTTTGTGGCCCCCATTACCAACCGGCCCTTTCTGAATATGTTTGTTGAGCTTGCAGATTCCGAGAGTCAAACACTTAAGGAGAAGCCCTAAGAAGCCTTACACTTTCTCTCAGCTTCAGTGAACATTGAGGTCAGAACATATCTGCTCACTTGTATTATGTAGTAATCCCAACTTTGGTCAAGCAGATTATTCTTGAAATAATCACTTTCTGTCCTGCAGATGGACAGCAACCCAACTTTGGGAGACACTAGGAGCAGTCAACATGAGTAAAATTCAGCATTTTTCTTGTGTTCTCCAAATCAGTAGGGTAACCTTCAGAAGACATAGGATTTAACTTCTATGAAGACATTTAAAAATTATTGCTTTATGATTATTATTTATTACAATTTATTCACTTTGTATCCCAGCTAGAGCTCCCTCCCTCATCTCCTCCTGGTCCTACCCTCCCTCTATCTTCCCCCTCTATGTCCCTCCCCTAGTCCACTGATAAAGAAAGTCCTCCTCCCCTACTATTTGACCCTAGCCTATCAGGTCTCATCAGGACTGAAAGACATTTTCTTAAAAACTGTTTATGGATATATCATCAGAATTCATAAATTAACTCTAGATGTGAATTTTCAGTTCTGCAGTCTACATTTGAAATACATCTTGTCTTTAATATCTTACCAGAGAGTCTAAATGTATCTAGGAGTGATTTGGTAATAAAATGCCTAGCTCTGGACTGTGTAATATAACTTCAGAGAGCTTGTCACAACCAGAACATTTATATATAAGAGAGTAATTTTAGGGTTTAATTTTTATTCCCTCTCATATTTATAAATAAGGATATTTGAGTGTGAAATATTTGGTTTCAAAGTCTTCAGACTCTGTTATCTCAGAATTTTGGAAATTGCTTTCCCTTCTGTGTTAGTCAGGGTTCTCTAGAGTCATAGAACTTATGAATGAATCTCTCTCTCTTTCTCTCTAACTTATGAATGAATCTTTCTCCATGTATATGTTTATATACATCTCTCCATACATATACATATACATGTTTGTATATATATATGTATATATATATATATACATTCCACACATACGTATTATATATTCCATATATGAAATTCATTTGAGTGGCTTACAGGCTGCAGTTCAACTAATCTAACAATGGCCAGGTCTGAATGGAAAGTCCAGGGTTCTAGTCTAGTAGCTGCTCAGTTCCAAGAGGCTGGGTGTTTCAGCTAGTCTTCTGTATAAGCCAGAATCCTGAAAAAGTGGGCTCCCATGGATGTGCTGGCAAGGTGGGTGCAAGCAGGGGACAAACAAACAAACCCTCTCTTCTTCCATTGTCCTTATATAGGCCTCCAGCAGAAGATATGGCCCAGACTAAAGGTGTGGATCAAGATCTGGATCAAAAGTCTATGTCTCACTTATAAGTGGACATTAGACATATAATATAGGATAATCATGCTAGAATCTGTACACGTAAGGAAGCTAATAAAGAAGGAGGACCCTGGGTAAGATGCTCAATCCCCATTCAGAAAGGCAAACAGGATAGACACCAGATGAGGGTGAAAACAGGGAACATGACAGGAGCCTACCACAGAGGGCCTCTGAAAGACTCTACCCTACAGGGTATCAAAACCTATGCTGAGACTCATAGCCGAACTTTGGGCAGAGTGCAGGGAATCTTATGAAAGAATGGAGGATAGAAAGACCATGAGAGGACAAGAGCTCCAACAAGGAGAGCAAAAATCTGGGCCCAGGGGTCTTTTTGAGATTGATACACCAAACAAGTACCATTCATGGAGATAACCTAGAACCTCTGCACAGATGTAGCCCATGGAAGCTCAGTGTCCAAGAGGGTCCCCAGTAATTGGAACAGAGACTGTCTCTGACATGCACTCATGGGATGGCTCTTTGATCACCTCCACCTGAGGGGGGAGCTGCCTTACCAGTCCACAGAGGAAGACAATGCAGCCAGTCCTGATGAGACCTGATAGACTAGGGTCAGACGGAAAGGGAAGAGAACCTCCCTTATCATTGGACTGGAGGAAAGGCATAGGAGAAGAAGAGGAGGGTGAGATTGGGAGGGGATGAGGGAGGGGCTAAGCTGGGATATAAAGTGAATAAACTGTAAGTAATAAAAATAAAAAAAATGTCCATATCTTCCAGCCTCAAGGTCCGGATCACAGGTGTGTCCTCCATTTCTGGATTGTCAGTTCACTCCAGATATAGTCAGGTTGACAACTGAGAATAGCCATCACATCTTCCATGGTCTTCCTGATTTTTGCCAATTTATAACCTAAAAATTAATTAATTTCAGTTTCCACACCAGATCCACAAAGCAGAAGCTAGCGGGAAAATGCCTGCTTCAGAGCTCTGCTCATTAAATGCCTGCAGCTTTGAGTGGCATGCCCTGATCCTGGTGGTTTTAGCTGCACTATAAACGTGTTCTAGTGAAGATGTGCTACTGTGTGTTCACAAGGATGATAGGCCTTTTCTAGTCTTAGTTTCCAGAATCTCTCTGCGCCATGTGTAGAACTTTATCAGTTTTATTTTTTAACTTTGCTACAGCTACGTGGATTAGCGCCATCCTTTTACATGGCTATGCATGACTTATTTTTTGCCACAGATACATGGCACGTCCAAAATACTAAAATGTGCTGCTTATGAAGACATCATCACATTAAGGACTGAAGATAATCCTGAAACCTCAATGCTAGCATTTGAAGCATCAAAGCAAGAGAAAGTTTGCGACTATGAAATGAAGTTGATAGACTTAGATGTCGAGCAACTTGGAAAGCCAGAAGAGGAGTTTAGCTGTGTAGTGAAGATGCCTTCTGGTGAATTTGCACATTTATGATGAGACCTCAGCCATACTGGAGATACTGTTGTAATATCCTGTGCAAAGGAGGCAGTGAAGTTTTCTGCAAGTGGGGAGCTTGGAAATGGAATCATTAAGTTCTCATAAACAAGTAATGTTAGGAGGAAGCTGTAACTGAAGAGATGAACAAGCCGGTTCAGGTGATCTTTGCACTGAGGTACCTGAACGTTTTCAAAAAAGCCAGTGCACTGACTCCTACAGTAACACTCAGTATGTCTGCAGATGTTTCTCCCTTGTTGTAGAGTATAAAATACTTAAAGTACTGTGTGGCTCACAAGATCGAAGATGAAGTAGGATCTTAGGCACTGCTAGAAATGGAGAGAACTAAGCCATAGAGAATTGCTTCTGAGATGCCACCATGTCCTGAAGTCTTTGCTGTGTCCAGCTTTTTACTTGAGTACATAGGTAGATATCTGATGAAATAGCCTACTTTTTCTGTGCATTCTCCACAGTTTGCTTGAATAAACTCCAAAGTATAAACTTGTTTTGTTTACATAAATATTTCTGGCTTTAAAATACTAGTAATTGTTTTATAAAGGCTCTTGATGAGTTCACTGAATTTGAAAAGTCAAAAAAATTCATTGGTTTGTGTTTTAAGTTGCTTCCTTCCTTCTTCCCTTCCCCCTTTGAGATATGCTCTCTGTGTTACCTGGGTTAGCCTTGAGCTCCTGATCCCTCTCTTTCACCTCCTGTGTGCTGATTACACACTTTCCCTAATTGGGGCTCAGAATGTCTTTCTTCTTTTGGAATGTTTTAAACCTGTGGTTTTAACTGCAAGTCAGATATCATTTTCCTTTAATCATCTGACAGAGTTCTTTTCTTTAAATCTCAGAAGTAAACAGGCAAACATCAAGACGTAAAGGGCTCACATGGTCCACTTAGCTTCTCCCTCAATTAACAGGAGCTGTTGTTCCTGGGCCTCTCTTGGGGACGCTGCACAAACCAGCCATAAGGAGAGTGACACCCATCTGGGCACAGTGTCAGCCATAGCCGAGTGATTCTATAATTCTGCTTAGTATTGGTAGATTTAGGGAATCTAGAAGTTGACATTTTCAAACTTTAGATGCAACTTAAAAATGTGGCCCATGCAGACAGGCCACAAAATATAGTAGCGCAGCCACCAAATCAAATCCAACACAAGAGGAACATTTGATGGGCTTTTCCAGCTGATGAATGACCCTGTGAAATGGCCACTGCCCAGGGTTCAGGGCCTCTGCACAGCCTGTGTGTGAAGAAATAGCTATCTTAGATGTGTGCTCTGTTCTTTGGCATTTCTCTTCTTGCCCTATCTGTACTTGCTATCCAGGATTCAACCCCAGAAGCTTCCGGCATCAACAGCCTGAAGAGGATGCTGCTGGTTGCTTGGAGCAGGAACCTTGGCCTTGCCTAGGCAGGACACTGAGGATCTCCCTTCCTAGATCTACCACATAGTCCTGATTCCATGGCATTTCATTGTCTTGGACAAGACGAATTATCGTAGTTCCTGTCCTATTGCTGTAAAGAGACATGATGACCAGTGCAACTCTTTTTTATTTTAACTTTTTTCACAACTTATTCATTATATATCCACATTGAAGCCCTGCCCTCAACTCCACCCAGTTTCACCCTCCCTCCCTCTTCCCCCATTCCCTTCCCTTAGTCCACTGAGAAGGGAAGTTCTCCTCCTTTGCCATCTGCCCATAGTTTGTCAAGGCTCATCAGGACTGCCTGGATCCTCATAAAGAAAAGCCTTTAATTGAGCAGCAGGAATAGTGGAAAGGAGGGAGAGAGGGAGAGGGGAAGGGAGAAAGAGAGAGGTGTAGTATGGAATTTTTGAGACCTCAAAGCCCACCTCCAGTGACACACTTCCTCCAAGGAAGAAACACCTACTCCAACAGGACACACCTCTTAATCCTCCAAGCAGTTAATCACCTGGGGAGAATGTATGTGAACATATGAACCCATAAGGGCCATATTCATTCAAAGCACCATAGGGAGCAATACACTTAGAATTTAGAATTTAATTTTCATTTTATGTAGGAAGACTACTCAGCCAAGGTTTGGGGTAAGGAGCTGAGCACTATCAAGTATACATTAATTCTTTCTCTGCTCTGTGGAACTTCTGTGACTAGGTGCTTGAAATTCCTGATGTCTTGACTTTTCCACAGTGGAGTAGTGTAACCTGAAATTGTGAGTCAAATGAAGCCCCTTTTCCCTAAGTTTCTTTTGCTTGAGTATTTTATTGCTGCAATTCATTAGGAAAATAGGACAAACCCAACCATTGGCAGGCAAAGGGTATCCAGCCATGGATTCTTCTGCCTAGATGTTGCCCAGGGATCAGTGCTGGGACAGGAAGCAAGGAAGAACCCACTGTAGCTCCACGTGGTGCAGGTAGGGCAGTCACTGGTTCAGCAGGAAGTTCCTGGGGGCTTGGGTACCACAGGATGTAGGTCAGGCTTCTGCAATTCACTACAGTTCCCTTGAAATACATGTGTCTTCTCATGCTTCAGGGTCATTCAGAATGCCAGATCAAATTAAGCGGCACAGGTCTGCCTAGGGACAGACAGGGCTTCTCAGAAGCAGTTTGGTCCAATCCACATTAAGAAAAGCATGTTCCTAATTGGGATGAAAGCTGCCCAGATGGCCTCCCCCACAGGGCAGCAAACTTCATTCCTCAGAGCAGGCTTGTGTACCTTTATTCTTCTGCCAGCTCACAGTTTTCTTCTGGCCCACTGGGGAGTAGGTAACAGGACTCCATAAGCACTACCTAGCCATTAACTCTTTAATGCCGGTCACTCTATCTTTAAAGTCCCAAATGAATCTTTGAAATTATTTTATTTTCCAATTAGTCAGATTCTTGGTAAGAGTTTTTGTAGTAGTTGGTCAAAGGGAAGGGTATTTTGTGAATTTAGTTGCTCTTAAAAAATGGAATACCAATCCTCTATCTGTTTTTATTGCTTTGAAGAGATGCCATGACCATAGAAACTCTTGCACTGAAAAACATCTAATTGGGACTGGCTTACAGGTTTAGTCCATTATCATCATGGTGGGAAACATGGCAGTGAGCAGGCAGACATGGTGTTGGGGAAGGAGCCAAGAGTACATCTGGATCTGCAGGTGCAGGAAAAGAGTGAGACACTAGACCTGGCTTGGGCATTTGAAACCTCCAAAGCTCACCTCAGGTGACACACTTCTCCAACCAAGACCACACCTTTTCACAATACCACTCCTTAGAAGCCTCTAGGAGCCCTCTTCATTCAAACCACCACGCTACCAGTAGGAACAGGATTGAGACTGTGAATGGGAAACCCTGACACTTTAATTTAACTTTCTACTTTGTCCTCAATAAATTTTAAGGTCTGAATTTTTTTTTTTCAGTATGAGTAAATCAATCAAATTTGGAACTATTGAGTTTTCTTTGGGCTTGAGAGTACCATGGATTTTGTAACCCATCAGTGCCTATTGCATCAAAACTAAGTCAAGAGGACACAACTGCCTTCAATGATAGAACTGTCTGTCTCTACAGTTACTGACAGTCCCCACTGATTAAGTCTTTCACTTTCTAATTCTAATTTTATGAATTTAAAGAGATATTTCTAGTAAGGAAAACACTATGTTTATCTCTGGAGTATTATTTCAACTTTTATCTGTTGACAATGAAGCATCCTGCTGAACCAAACAGCTGTGACTAGGTGGAAGGCCCTGCAGGGAGTAGTATATATACCTTGTCTAGCACACAGGAGAAGCACACCATTTTGGGATCAAAGAGATGAATGTAATTTCCTGTTCTGCCTGAGTCAGCTGGAGAAGTTAACTTAATGTCACAGATTGGGTTGCCTAGAGTGCAGGCTCCACGACAGAGATTAGTGCTCAGCTGTTTTTTAGGGATCACCCCTGTGCTAAACAATTGTTAAAGGGAGTCACAGGAAGCAGAGTAGGGAGGGGAGAAGTTGAGCTGAAAGGTTCACCTTTTTGTCTCACCACCCCTTCCTGGAGGAGCTTGCAGAATCCATCCCAATTTGGAATTTTATGTTGTCACTCAACCTCAGGATGCAGGAAACAAAATTGTAGTCACATGTAGGAGATAGCTTTCTTTCCACATGAGGCTGTCGTTAAAGGAACTGACAGATGAAATGGCCTTTGACAATCTTTCCCCAGGGCAGGTAGCTGTGTATGTGTGTGTGTTTCTCTGATGGTGTATCAGTGTGACAAATATTTGTCCACCCCAACCAACTTTTCTGAGCTTTACTTTTCTTTCTGCCAGTGCATGCTGATTGACAGCAATATGCCTGTAGCTTATTTCACAGCCGTAAAGTAAACATTAACTGTTTTTATTATTACAATTCTGTAAGGATAGGAAATTTTAACTTGGTCCTGAACGGCCTTCTTTGTTTCTGGACTGGAAAGTGCAAACAGTCCCTAACTGTCCCCTAGTCACCACACCTGGGCACAGCCAATCACTGACTGCCCCCGTTAGAAAAATCCCTTACCCCTAGACCCCCTCCTGTTTTGCGGTTTTTGCCTTTATAAACTCTGTGATTCTGCAGCTCAGGGCTCTGTACCACCCCTTGCGTGGGAGCTGTGTATAGAGCCCCCGCATGCTGGCTACTAGTAAACACCTCTTCCTGATTGCATCGTGTTCTGTTTTGTGAGTTATTGGGGTCTGGCGTCTATCCCGAGGAACAGAGAGTCTCCCCACCTCAGGAATCTAACAATTCAAAGAACTGTATTTGGGAGAGGTACTTCCAAAAATGTTTGCTTATATAAAAATGCAAATGCTTTCTGCACTACAAATTACAAACACTTCCAGAAGGAATTACAGTTGCAAAAAATTCTTGAATGCATAGTATTTTATTCTTTTCATAAAGAGCAAAAATCCCAGACTAAGTAGCTCTGGCAGTCTAGTGCATACTACAACATTGCTGGGACATCTCTTGGTAATCCTGGGTAGGAAATCCTGGTTAGGAATGTTAACATTAGGAAGAATGGGCAAAGGGTCATATAGGATTATTTTTTATCTTCTCTTCTGCTTTCATAACTTTGACAGCATGACCATGAACATATTCTGACACGATTCAGTCTCCTTCCTGTCCTATGGATCACCTTCCATCACTTTTTTGGTTCCTCATGGCAGGAACAAGATAGTTTCAGCAGTCAAGCACTTCTGACATTCCTTGGAAGACTGGTTTGATTTCATGTCTGGTGTCTAGGTCTTGGGCAATCAAGATTCCAGAGTCTTGGTGTTTTTAACTGCTTCACATTTTGAACAATTGAACACAAGGGAGTAATGGGACTTCAAGGGAACCCCATGGGAGTGATAGATAGATAAAATATGGATGATCTCTGTAGTTGGAAAACCAGAGAAAGTATTTTTCTTGCATGTTTATTGCATTCGAGAAATAAAGACAATGAGAATCAATAGAAAAGATAGTTTATTGGCCAGCAGGCAAAAGGATTTAAATATGTGTCTGCTGGCAGAAAGAATTATGACTATTTTTTTTCTAAAATAGATTGGAAGAGGCTAAAGAAATGACTCAGTGATTACAATCATGTCTTACTTTTGTAGAGTGCTGACATACAGTTCCCACAGTGCCTGCAATTCCAGCTCCAGGAGATCCAATGCCCTCTTAGCCTCTGTGACCATCACATTATCCAACCCCACATAAATACACAATTAAAAATAAAACTCAAAATCTTTTTTAAAATGCATTAGATAAAAGAAACATTACAGTAGCTGATAGTTCTTGGAAACTGCTTAATGACCTCAAGCTGTAAGAATTATTCCTCCATTTGGAGTTCAATATTTAAAGAATTAAGTGAATATAGCTGACATTTCATTTTTAGATATCTTGCTGTCAAATCGTTCTTCAAAGTGAAGAATTATAAACTCAGGCAGAATGTTTGACATGAAATAATAACTTCTAAACAGAAAATGTGTCGTCAGTTCTGTCAGGGTTTGAAGCAAAGACAAACTGCATTCAGCACAGCCCATGTTACTTCACGATATTTAGCATATGTTTTCAAACAGAAAATCAGCTTTGGTGAGGATTTGGTCAGCCTAATTTTATTGTCATTCCATGTAACTTCTTGCAGGAGGGTTTCCAGTGCAACATCCGTCTGTAAAACACCTTATAAGTGGGAACACGGAATTACAATCTCATTCCTGTGCTCAGCTCTGCATTCGCCCGGGGCCTAAGGGTCACATTGAGCTTCTGAAGCTACACGAGGCTCCTGAAAACTACAATTCCTGGAGTGGGTATTTTCCTTTCTCTGCTACATCTTCCCACACAATGCCATTAGAACAGACCTACTGTCCTAAAAATTGTCAAGAGTAAAAGAGATGAGTGAAGAAATGCCAGAAATGTGTTTCTTTCCATCCAACACCCAATTCACTAATTTGGGTGAGTTTTCTCTTTGATAAGCGGTATGATCCAGTGGTAAAAGCAGACACGCCTGCCTGCAATTTTGACAGTTACATAGCATCTAGAGCAGGTAGTGCTTACTCTCTTACCTGTGTGTGTCCAGTATCTCTAACAGCTTCCTCACCTTCTTTATCTCCTTTGCACTGCTGCACCACTGTCCAGTCTGCAGGTCTGCTGCTCTGTGGCATTTCCCTAAGGCCTGCAGGAGGGGTGCTCTTCTTTCCTCAGACCTAGTGTTCTTAGATGTTGTCCATATAGCCCTCACATCTGTCTCTTGCCATAGTCCTCTCCACGTGTAGAATATGACCCTGATGATTCTGTCATTTGTCATCTTCTTTTGGTGGATATGTAACTGTGTTCTATGACTTTATACTTTGATTTTTATTATTTTTATTGAGATGCAATATCTGCATGTCTTTACATTGATTGTATTATAAGGATTCGGTATATGTGTATGGGTATAATAATCAAAAGGGTAATAGGCATTTGCATCCAATTTAAATTTTTAAAAATTAGCTCAGCTACTATGGAAATCAGCATGGAGTTTCACCATCCCCAAACCTAAGCCTAGAATTATCATGAGTTCCACTAGACGATTCCTGGGAACATATCCAAAGGAATCTAAGCCAGCATAGAACAGTGGTGACTGTACACTGTGTTTACTGAACTGCTATGTTTAACAGTTGTGTTACAGTGTCATCTTAGGTGTCTACCAAGAGATGAATGAAAACCACTAAATGTATACACAATGGAGTTTTCTCTAAAGAAAGAAATTATCTCATTTCCAGGAAAAAAGATGGAAGTAGAAATTATCATGTTAAGTGAAATAAGCTAAGATTAAGACTAATAGCACCTTTTCTCTCTTCTGTGGATGTGAAATTATGAGCACACGTAAACATATAACATCCATTTATATAGAGCACAAGAAAGGAGAAGCAATACTCTGGGTCAGAGAAGGAGCAGCAGGAGTAAAGATGGGAAGACAGTGCAAGGAGGATAACTGTGGTACAGTGAAACCTATCACCATGCACAACGAGTATATTCTAAGAAGATTTTAGAGAGATTAGCTATCTGTGTATTCTTTTCAAGAAGGCTGAATGTGGAAAATTCTGCTCTTTGGTTTGTACATCTATACCCTTTAAACGCTGAGAGTGGCCTTGCTGCATATAGATTTTTTTTTCAAATATCTCATACCTGTGCATCCTTCCAGGGTATACCCAGTCTCATTAGAAACCTCTCCTTCTACTCTCATAATTCCTGGATTATGTTGTATTTTATTAACCTACAGGATTATTATTAGAACAAGTCTAATTGTTATAGATAGATTTGGGAGCAAGTACATCATTTCTTGATGCACAGATAGATTATCAAGAAGAGACTAAATTATATCAGTCAATATTCCTTGCTGCAGTCAAACCCTTTTTATAATATCCTTTAAAAATCAGCAAATGGGGAGAGTGGGCACTAGAATAAGAAAACTATGCTTTTGAATAAAATAATTATGGCAAATACTTCCAGAATTTATAGTGCTAAATTATAATTTTAATTGAGATGTCACTACTGAAAGTCAATTGGATTAAAATTTCTTTAAAAAGCTTTTAACAACAACAACAAAATAATACTTTAATCAATTGTATTATTTATTTTAGGTATATATGTATGTGAACTTTAAAATTTTCATCAAATTATGCTATTCTTTAAAGTCAGTGGCATCGCAGATTTTCTTCTTAAACACTGTTTTTATTTAATTTGTACAGGTGTCCTGCTATATGTACATGTGTACGCCGCTTTCATGCACGGTGCCATGAAGAAGGCAACAGAACCTCTGGAACTGGTGTTACAGGCACTTTTAATCTACCTGGTGGTTCTGGGGATTGAACCCAGGACCTAGGCAAGAGCAGCCAGGGCTCCTAACCGCTGACACGTTGTCTCCAGGCTTGCTTGATATCTGCAATGTGAGGATGGCGATGCTGCCTGTGTGGAGCCGCCATGTCAACAGCTGCTGCTTGTTGGTTAAATTAGTTAAACTTTTACCATTGTCACAGGTGAAGGTAGAAGCTTAGATTCTTTGCCAATGTGCTTGCTCCCAAGTCTATTTATAACAAGAATATTAGACTTGTTATGGCAACAACAACAACACCAGTAATAATGTTGTGAACTAATAAAATAGCACATAATCCAGGAAATATAAGAGAGGAGAGTTTTCTAATGAGACCGGGAATACACTGGAAGAGTGCATGGAAGTACGACATTTTACTCATGCTCTCTCTCCTGTTTCTCTTTGAAAGAGACATGAAGAACATACAGATACTATTTAGAAGGTTGTGAATAACCTTACTTACTTTATTAATTTCATTATGATCATTTTTCACTTCCAATATGGGAGCAGACTGGGCCTTCTCTCTAGTGATGAAGTTTCTATAAAAGACTATATTTGTCTAATTGATAACAAATTCAGCTGCTGACAGGAGAAGAACTTATGGAATCACTTGTACTTTCCTGAGGACTTTGAACTATTAGTCCTACGTTTCCAAATTCTAGCTCCTTTCTAAGCATATGATGTTTAAAGACAGTTGTTAGAATAAGGATGTAAATGCTAGTGCTCTGGCTGCTCTCTCTGTCTTGTCACTGTTGCTTACATAATGGAAGTTGCAGAAAATTTGATAATGTATCACTCGAGTACTTGTGGGTTCTAAGTGTCTGTGCTGTTTTGTAAATTAGGCACCCAATTGTTTTAATTTAAATATACATTTCATCCTGAAGAAAACGTTTGCGTGGGCACTGTGCTTATTTTTGCACAATCTCCCTAGGAATATTTGCCTATTTTAGCCACACAACATGCTTGTTTAACCCTTTATCTTCTCTGGGAATTAAAGTTTAAGGCAGGTGAGCTGAAGGGAGAAGCAAGTGTAGTATGAAAGAGAACAAGGTTATACAGATCACATCGGTAGAGCCATGATGAATGCCGCTGTCAGCTAAGGTGGTGCAGGCTGACTTTAGTCAAGGATCATGGGCAACTTCTCCAGGAACAGTGGCAGGGGTTCTAGGTCCTGTCTTACAAAGAGAAGACAGTACAAGGACAACACAGAAACCATGGTAGGTATCTTGGACCCCAGGGTCCTGCAAGGTTTATTGTGGCAGGAGCTACAAATGGCATTTTAAAAAGACAGGTAGAGATATTTGATGATAATGTTGCTTTTTTCTTGTTCTCTGTTTGTAATCATGTCATAACAATTAAGAATTATTATTTAGAAAAACAACAATCATAAATTTAGCTCTGTTTTTTCTTTCCTAAAACAAGATTGGAAAGCTACCTGGGTGATGGAGATAGGATGGTTATACAGTGTTTGCTTGTATTCATGAGGCTCTAGTCCTGTCCCTAGAATCACATAAACTGAATGTGCTGATGCATGCCTGTAATACCAGAACTTGACAGGAGGTGCAGGAAAGCCATAAGTTCAGGGATATCTGAACTTGAGGCTAACCTGAACTACATGAGGCGGTCTAGGGGGCAGGGGAAGCTATCTTGTATATAGGAATGACTTTTCTACATCCAATGGTGCTATTTTTGAGTGCAATAGACCATTGGCTCTTTGGCCAGGTTCAGCTAAAATGAAATGGTAATAAGCAGAATTGGCATTTGCTCAGGAAAGCTATACATCTATGAGTGGTACTTATAGGGTTAAAGGAGCATTTGTCTTTCTTTTAAGGGAATTTGATGATGTGCTCGACATTTATAATATGAATAACTCAGGAGATCTTAAATGATAATGCAGTGAAAGAAGCTTCCTGAAGTTTATCTGTTTTTAAAATGTCACCATTGCTTTGTAAGTAAATGACTTGACATTATAGCATTTCAATAGATTTGTTATGCTTTTGCTTTGCAATTTAAAAATGTTTAGTGCTCTTTTTTGATCTCTCACACTTTATTAATGAGTGAAGTCTAAGAAAAATATTACGAATAGTTAGCTGTAGGGTTGATGAGATGGCTCAGTAAGGAAAGCACAAGCCGGGTGACTGGTCAACCACTGAAACCTGCATTAAAAAACAGAAAAAAACACCACAAAAGACAAATAAACAAAAATGTTTGTGGTGATGTTCACTTATAATGTCAACCCTTTTATGATGATATGAGAAGCAGAGACAGGAAAACTGCCCTAAGCTCCAAGGATAGTTATCTGAGAGTGTGAGGAGCAAATATAGCAGGAATAGGGGAGCCTTTGCCATAGGGTGGAAGGTGAGAATCACTGCTGAAAGTTGTCCTCTGACTTCCACTTATGTGGCTCAGCATGTGTCTGCCTGCCCATACACACACATACCCACACATACTACACTATTCTAAACTACACTACACTACACCAAAAAGGAAATACTTGGCTATAATAGGGACCTAATAGGTAAGTCCAATTATTGGAAATTGAGCCCGGCATTGATAGAGTGTCTCCTCTATCAGCACCCTGTCACCTGGCTTAGAAAGGAGACTTCGTGGGCAGCAGTCTGCTTCTCAGGGCTCACTGAGTGCTCCAGGAAGGATGCTTTACTCATGATGGAGACCTTGAGTGAGGAGAGTACTCATAGTGCGGACTCGGGAACTTTGTTACTTTTCTGCCTCTCTTCCAAAAGTTCAAGAGTAGAACTAAAAGGACCTACACTGAGTATTTCCACATCCCTACATGGCATATAAGGTCCAGAGTGATTTCAACGGACTTTCACTAGAGACAAACTGTAAAAATTTAAGTAACCAACAGGAAAGTGTTGCTGTAACAAAGATTTGATGATCACAAAGTAGGATGTTGTCAGTTAGGGGCTGCCTTGATATGTGGCCGTTGTGGTATGAACAGACATTTCTTGAAGAAACTCAGTTCTAGACACTAGGGTTTAGCAGTGAACAGCATTCCTTTCCTGCCACCATATGGTTGTCACTATGGGTTGGGACTCAAAAGCCAAATTAATAACCAAATACACACACACACACACATACAACAAAGAACATGGTTATAAATGTGGGATTCCACACACATCTCCTGTGGATCCCATAGACTATCTCCTCCCAACCTCCCTCCAAATCCAGCAGGTACCCCCTGCTAAGCCACAGGCCATGCCTACCAGAAAACCAGGTAGGCTTCCAGAAGACCTTCTCCCTTCTCTGTTCCTCCAGACCCAATTCCCCATTCTCCTCCCTAGCACTACAACAGGACACAAGCTACAGCTTTTTGTCCTTCCTGCCTACATCTCTTGTAGATCCCACAAGTCACCCCTTTAGCTCCCTCCCCCAACTTTATGCTTTGTTCCAGACCCTAACTCCAGTAGGAACCCTGTGTTAATCAGGGCCACATGTCCCAGGGCAACAAGTACATACGCTGAAAGTAGACCCACACTTCATCCACTATTCCTGAGATCCAATCCCTCAGTTTCATCCCTAGCTCTGTAACTGGAAACCTTTCTCCCTGACCCCATCCCCAACAGATCCAAGAGACCTTCTCTTCCAACCTTTCCTCCCTCAACTCATCCCAGTATCCCAGGTTCCAAGACTGTCAGGCATTCCTGTGAACACAGCAGCTAAACAGGCAATAAAAGAAGCAACACCCAGCCATCACACTCTCTGAAAATCTAAATAGGAAACAGAAATCAAGGAACAAAACACCCACCAACAAAGACAAATCTAGAAATCAGTACCTAGAACTATAATCATCCCAAACCAAACACCTAGATGGCAGCATGAGAACAGAAAAACAGCTAGGCCAGCATGTCTTCACTAGAGCCGGATATCCTACCATGGAAGGCCCTGATTATTCTAACAGAAATGAACCACAAGAAAACTACCTTAAAGCCAACTATATAAAAATAGTAGAGACCCTTAAAGAATAAATTAATAAATCCTTTAAAGAAATTGAGAAAAACGTAAAGAATTGGAAGAAACTAAAAATTCTTCCAAATTAAGCCAGAAAAAAACACAAACAAATAGTTGAAGGAAATAAATAAAACTGTTCAAGATCTAAAAATGGAAACAAAGGCGATAAGGAAAGCACAAACGAAGGGATTTCTGGAAATGAACATTTTAGAAATTCGAACTGAAAACACAGAGCAAGCTTAGCTAACAGAATATAATGGATGGAAAAAAGAATCTGGTCATCTAACATAAGACATGGAATGTGGTAAAAATTATTAAATAAAGTAAACAAAGAAACAACAAAAGCCAAAACAAAAACAAAAGGAAAAGCTCAGCACCTGATACAAAGCACTTAAGCAACCGCTGACAGTCCGAAAAGACTAAACCTAAGAATAATAGGTATAGAGGAAGGAGAAGAAACCCAGCTCAAAGGGCCAGAAAAATGTTTCAACAAGATCATAGAAGAAAATTTTCCTTACCTTAAAAAAAGATTCTTCTAAAAGTACAAGAAGTATACAGAACACCAAATAGATTTGATCAGAAAAGAAAGTCCATTTGCCACATAACAATTAAAATATTAAACATAGAGAACAAAGAAAGTATTAAAAGTTGCAAGTAACATATAAAGGCAGACTTATGAGAATTATACCCAACTTTTCAATGGAGATTCTAAAGGCAAGCGGGACATGCATGGAGAGGACCTAGACCCCCTGCCTAGATGTGGCCAATTGGCAGCTCAGTCTTCATGTGGATCTCTGAGTGAGGGGAGCAGGGGCTGCCTCTATCATGAACTCAGTTGACTGCTTTTTGATCACTTGCCCCTGGTGATACAGCCTTGCCAGGCCATGGAGGAAGGGGATCCAGGCAGTCCTGATGAGACTTAACAAGCTATGGGCAAATGGCAATAGTGGAGAATTCCCCCTTTCAGTGGACTAGGGGTAGGGGATAGGAGGAAGAGAGAGGGAGGGTGGGACTGGGGTAGTTGAGGGAGGAGGCTTTAATCAGGATATATAATGAGTAAATTGTGAAAAAAAATTAAAAACGGAAAGCCAGAAAAAAATAAAGTGGTGTTGCAAGTTGAAAAAAAAAATGGGCCTGTACAGATGTCCTGTAGACTCTAAGATATCACAGATGCCAGCCCAGGCCACTATACCCCACAAAACTTTCATTCACTATAGATGGTGAAAACAAGATATTCTATTATAAAGTCAAATTTTAACCATTTCTATCTACAAATCCAGCCCTACAGAAGATGCTAGAAGAAAATTTCCAACCTAAAGAGCTTAACGATACCCACAAATATACAGGAAATAAATAATCTCACACCAGCGAAATAAAAATAAGGGACACACACACAAAAACAACAGGAATTAGCAACCATTAGTCATTGATCTCTCTCAATATCAATGGAATCAACTCCCTAATAAAAAGACACCGACTAACAGGACCATCCTTCTATTGTAGTCAAGAAACTCACCTTAACATCAAGGATCGACATCATCTCAGTGTAAAGGATTGAAGAAAAGATATTCCAAGCAAACAGGCATTATGAACAAACTGTTGTTGCCATTTTAATATCTAAGAAAATATACTTCAAACCAAAGCTAATCAAAAGAGATAAAGACACTATATATTCAGCAAAAAAAAAAAAATCAAGATAACATTCAATTCTTAACTTCTTTGCCCCAAACACAAGGGAACCCAAGCACTACTATACTATTAAATCATTGATTAACTATCACACAATGATAAAGAAGGACTTCAATTCCCTACTCTCACTAATAAACATGACATCCAGACAAAAACTAAATAGAGACATATTGGACATTATAAATCATATAGACCTAAATGATATTTACAGAACATTCCAATCAAACAAAAAAAAGAATATACTGTCTATTTTATACCTCATGTAACATTCTCCAAAATTGAACACATTCTCAGACACAAAGCAAGACTTGACAGATAAAGGAAAATTGAAATAAGTCTCTGCATCCTATCAGACTGCCATGGATTAATGCTAAATATTAACAACACCAGAAACAACAAAAACCCTCACTGAACAATTCTTTACTAAAAAAAGGGGGACAAAATAGAAATAAAGAAAAAAAATTAAAGACTTTCTGGATTACAATGAAAGTGATTACACTGCACACCCATGCTTCTGGGACAAGATGGAAGGAGTGTTAAGAGGAAACCTTATAACATTAACATTATTTGCCCACATAAAGAAATTGTGGAGATCTCATACTATCAACTTAACAGGCCCCTGAAAGCTCTAGAACAAAAAGAAGTAATCACATCCATGAAGGTTAAAGGGTAAGAAATAATCAAACTGAGGGCTGAAATAAATAAAAAAAAGAAACAAAGAGAAAAATACAAAAAAAAATCAAGGAAACAAAGACTTGGTTCTCTGAGAAAATCAACAAGATAGAGAAACCTTTATCCAAATTAACTAAAACACAGAGAGAGAATATCCAAATTAATAAAATCAGAAATGAAAAAAGGGACATAACAATAGACACTGAGGCTATCCAGAGAATCATGAGGACATACTTTGAAAACCTGTACACCACCACACTGGAAAATCTACAAGAAATAGATAATTTTCTCAAGAGGTACTACTTACCAAAGTTAATCAAGCCCCCATAAACAATTTAGTAGATTAATAACCCCTAGTGAAAGAGAAGTAGTCACTAAAAGTCTTCCAACCAACAACCAAACAAACAAATGAAAGACAAAAAGCAAAACCCAGGGCTTGATGGTTTTAGCACAGAATTCCATTAGTCTTTCAAAGAAGACTTAATACCAATGATCCTCAATTTATTCCACAAAACAGAAACAAAAAGAACATTACCTGATACCTTTTATGAGGCCACAGTCACTCTGATACCCAAACAGCATAAAGACTCAACAAAGAAAAAGAATTACAGAGCAATTATCCTTACGAACATAGATGCAAAAATATTCAATACAATACTTGCACACTGAGTCCAAGAAAACATCCAGAAGATCATGTACCATGATCTAGTAGGCTTCTTCTATTGCAGGCGTTGTTCAATATATGAAAATCAGTAAACGTAATCGACCATATGAACAAACTGAATGAAAAAAAAACATATGGCCATTTCATTTTCCTCTTGACAAAATCCAGCACCCCTTTACGATAAAAGTCCTGAAGACATTACGGACACAAGAGACAAACCTAAACATAATAAGATCTATTTACAGGAAGCCTATAGCCAACATCAAATTAAATTGAGAGAAATCCAAGGCAATACTACTAAACTCAAGAACAGTGCAAGGTTGTCCACTCTCTCCATATCTATTCAGTGCTTGAAGTTTTAGCTAAAGCAATAAGAAAGCTAAAGGAGATGAAGGGAATAAAATTTGGAAAGGAAGAAGTCAAAGTACTGTTATTTGCAGATTATATGATAGTATGCATAAGTGACCCCAAAAATTATACCAGGGAACTCCTACAGCTGATAAACACTTTCAGCAAAAATGGATGGGCACAAGATTAACTCAAAAAATCCGTAGCCCTCCTGTATACAAATGGCTAATGGACTGAGAAAAAAAAAATCAAGGACACACAACACCCTTTATGGTTATCTTTTGAATAAGGTGCCTGTCTTTCTTTCCCAGCCAAGAGACTGTGTCAGCTGGGCTTACTTCTGTTTGGTGTGTCACTCATCTGTTTCTTAGCACTTTCCACCTGTTCTGTCACTACCATTGTGAATCACTGAAGCTTTTGGAAGAGTCAATTCTTCTTCTCTGAAGAGGAGTCTCTTCTTCTCTGGGTCACAGGGAGGCATCTTCTAATATGTCATCTCACATGGAAGTTCTGATTTTGCTTTGATAAAAGAAGATGCATATTGGGTTTTGTGGATATTCAGAGTAATGCATATGGTGTAAAGTAAAATATTTGTTAAGAGCTTATGTTTTCCTTATTCTATTCATAAGGAAGCATGCTAGATTGCTGAACATCCTATCTTCCATCCGTTTTATAAAGCTATGTGGTAACTTTAATGAAGTTTGAGGAAGAAAACTGAGTTTACTTATTGCACAGTTAACACAATAAATTCCTCTTTAATATGTTATGATAAAAAAAGAAAATGCACCATGTTAACCGTTTTCAAGTGTGTGATTCATAGGTTGCACTGTATTAGTTCAAATTCCTGTGAAAGAGATCTCTAGGGCTCCATCATCTTGCAAAAGTGCAATGTGTTCCCTGAGCAACAGCTCTTGGTTTCCAATTCTCCCACTCTCTGACAACTATGATTCTCATCGTCTTTATGAATCTGACTGCCTAATATTCCTTATGTAATGAAATCATGCTTCATTTATGTTACAGAATGTGGCCGTACTTTCTTAAAATTAATAACATTGTGGTTCATGCATATGTCACATTCTCTTCACCCATTATCTGTCAGTGGACGTTGGGTTGTTTTGGGTTTTTAAAAATATTGCTTTCTATAATATAAATAACACTGAAATGAACATGGTGTGATTTTTGAATACTTTTAAAGATCTTGCTTTCAATTCTTTTGGAGGGGAGTTATCCCATAGCCTACTTTTATTAGCACACTGGTGTGCATGCCGCCACTGTACCAGGACAGCATGCCTTTGGATCATGCGTCCATGGAGTGTCACCTCAGCAGGGGAAGCTCTGTTCTCATCTGGAGGCTCTAACAGATATATAACAATGGTAGTCAGGAAACGGGGGAGAATCTCATCTGTGTTTGGGCTATGAAAACACACACAAGAATCACATTTTCTATATCACTAAGGATTGTGTAAAGGTGTGCCTAGGTTCGCCATTTTGCACTTTTGAATAGTCAGATATAAGTGCATGAACATCAAGGTCGACATATTTGTAATAAGAATGTTTGTAATATTCAATCTGTGAGATTTTATTAATGGCATTGAATTGGGGTTTTAATACATGATGGATCAGCATTTGGAAATGCATGTCCTTGATGGCTATTTTTAGAATTTCTTTCACATGTTTCCATGTGGGTGAAATCCTATTTGCACCGACATTTGGCTTTCCATTTACTCACTTCTTGACTTTGAACAAGAATGCTACCCTAGATTATCTGGGATATCTTGATATAATCATATGGACCCTTAACATCAGGTCGACAGCAGAAGAGTTGGAAAAATAACTAAAAGAGACCCAAAGTAGGGAGGAGCTCAAGTCACTGAAATGGAGAAAGGGGTCCATAAACTGAGTAGAAGGCTGTCCCCAGAGTCTGGGAATGGCCTTTAACCAACAGTCAGCAAGTGATAAGATCTTGTCCTTGCAACTGTAAGAAGCAACTCAAATGAGCAAGAAAACAAATCACTGGATTCTACATACAAGATAGTAACACTTCCAAAAAATGTAAACTTTGGATGAGAAATAACTGTGCAGGACTTCTGATCTGCAGAACTGTTAAACTGTTTTTGACGTATGCTGCCTTTTACTGATAAAGTCACAACAACAATAGAAAAGTAATGTGCTGCCTTAACACATCATCTTAGTACTAAATGAGACAGGGTTAGCAGAAGAGATTTTGCCTATTTTTGTTACTGTCACTGATGAAATGTAACAGCCTAGTGTGTCATGAGAAGCTCCCACAGAGCACAGAAGCGACTGGCTCTCTGTCTGCACTTTGCTTTATATGGTGTACGAAGACATCATGAATAGGCTTAGGTCTGTAATCATGATGTTAGTTGCATTCTGGCCATTAAGAGAGCAGCATGCAGAGACCACCAGAGTCTACAAGTCTGTACTGGTGCTCTATAAGGACGTTGGGAGGAATGTTCATGCCCAGATCTTAAATTGGGAACTCAATATCTTGCAGAGTTGAGATTCATTTTAAAAGAAGGGGATAGCTAGGTCTCTTGTAAAAGAAGCATTAAACTTTTATTGTTCCAGGGAGCTTTATTAGATGGATCCGTGGAAAGAAAATCAATTTACACTTGATATAAACATTACTTTTATATTGCATTTTGATTCTCCAAACTGGGTGAATGACATGTGAGTAATCACACAATCCTTGGATAGGTTCAGATAGTGCAAGACACAAGAACATGAAAAAGAGGACTTTGGAAGAGAGGGGTTTTGCTTTGTTTTGTTTGTTTGTTTATCTGAATAGTAGTATTTGGTGTTACCCTAGGGCTCTGAGCTATCTAGATGAAGGTAATTGGTCACTCAAACAGTGTTAGATATAGGTTCAACCTCATGGAGGAGGCCTTATGTCAAATCTGACATTGGTTGGTTACTCCCACAGGCTTTGTTCCACTACTGCCCTATCACACCTTGCAGGCAAGATAGCACTTTAGATCAAAGGGTTTGTGGATGGTGACAAAGTTAGTTGCTACTCTGTCACTCATAATGTTTGGTGATTTGCTCTCAGTTTTCTTTTTCAGGGTGGTGGGACTTTATAATCATATTTGTCTAAACATCATGAAACCATAAAGGCTGTCTTGTTACTTTCTCTTTTGGTAGATCCATATGAGAAATGTGCAAATGAATAATTAAGACAGAACATCATATCCTTGATCAGAGAATAGGCTGGTAATCCTCATCTGATAAAAATCGCTTGGGAAAAAGAAACTGTCAGAGTGTGTCCTTGTTCTTTTTTTTTTTTTTTTTGGCTTGGCATGTGAGCTGTGAGGAAGCTTGACTTCTTTTGAGCAAACTGATATTTCTTCTGGGCAGGGGACATTTTGGGATGGTTCCACCTCTGACTCTGAAAGCAAGCAGTTCAATGCAGAAGTACATTGGAAGCACATCATGGGTCAGAATGTTACAGACTACATGCGCTAATGGAGGAAGATGAAGATGCCTATAAGAAACAGTTCTCTTAGTACATAAAGAACAACATCCCTCTAGATATGTACAGGAAAGCTCATGCTGCTATCTGAGAGAATCCAGTCTATGAGAAGAAGTCCAAGAGAGAAGTGAAGAAGAGGTGTACCTGCTCTTAAAATGGAATTATATGTATAGGGAAAGCTACTGCAGAGAAACCCAACGGTAAAAATAGAATGGGCTAATGTGTTTCATGTTACAACTATTTTATAAAATAGTACTTATGGCTACTGATCTAGAAAAGCCATGAGACAACGTGCAGTTGGCCTTGGTTTAGAAGCAGCAATAATAACTGCATCCAATATTAGCTATATGAATCTGGGGCAGGGAGGGGGGGCGGTAATGCTGCAGGAACCCAGGGAGCTTTTTTCAAAGAGGTAACAGTGAGCTGCCCTCCGTTAAATTGGCCATTTTGAACTCACACTCTTGTGATGTGAATAGGAAATTGCCCGCAGAGGATTTTGTGTCTAAATATATGATACAGAGCTGGTGGCACTGTTTTGTTAGGATGTGGAAACTTTATGTGGGATGTTGCAAGTCGAATGAATTATTGGAAGGGATACTTGAAGTTTTAGAGTGTAGCCCATTTTTTGTCCACAAAATGCTTCCTGTCTCCTTCCTATCCTTGAACTGTAAGCCAGCTCTTCCTTCAGTTGCTTCTCAACAACAAGACCTTTTCATTGATTTTTTGTGAACTTCACATCGTGCACTCCAATTTCACTCATCTCTCCATCCCTCTGTATCCACCCTCTGACCTTACAACCTCTCACCTAAAACAAAGCAAAACAAACAAACAAACAAACAAACAAACAAACATCTCACTGTGGAAGCTACAGAGTGTCACAGTGTGTCACACAGCTTCCCTTTCTGCCCAAACAGCTTTTCCATTGAATGATCATCATTGCAGTGAGTGATTGGTCTGGTTTGAGGCCTCTGGCCTCTGCTACAGCATCAATACTGGATCTTCACTGGGATTCCTCTCAGATCCTGTTGTTGCCCTATGTTGTGAAGATCATGTACCGTTGGTTCTAGAGGACCAGTCCCTTAACTTGCTCCAACAATTCATAGATGGCTAGATGTTGGGGTGGGCAAACTTACAGCCCTGGATTTGGGCCTGAGTTGGTCAGCCTGACAGCTCTCCCACACCCATGCCACATGGGCCAGCTGTTCTGCACTGCCCAGAGGAGGGGTGGGGACTAACTCTTCTGTGCTTATGCTTTAATGCCAGCTCACTTGCAACCTCACCCCAATGAGGGCCAGCTCTACTGTGCTGCCCAGGCAACATTTAGGGCTTGCTCTCCCAAGTGCTGCCAGAGGAGAGAAGTAGGGCCAACTCACCCATACTTATGCCCAGGTGAGGGGTGGTACCAACTCTATACAGTCATTGGGTATCAACATGGCCCCAGGCAGCAGCCCAGACCAGAGACTTCCAAATAACCTTTGTTGGTAACATGGGGCACAGACATTAACACAGATTCTGTTACTGCTGGACCATGAACCCCCTTGGCAGCAGCATGGACCAGGACCACACCATGGCCTCAGGTGGCATCCTAGGATATTCACAACAGGCTGTTCCTCACTTCTCTTGAGTCTCCAGTTCTGCCTCTCTTCATTGTGCATACATCTTTCTGCTTCTCTTTTTCTTCCATCTCTTCACCACTTACTTGCTTATCTTGGCACCTCAAGCCTCTGGATGTCTTCTGATTAGCGTTGGACAGGGGTCATCTCATGTGTGTTCCACCCTGCTTGTGATATGTGGTATCCCTTCAGTCCAGTACTTGAGAATAGTAACTAACACACATGCCTAATAAACAAACTTTAATAAACACCCTGATTAAAGACATGTGATTCCATTAAATCAGATGGAGGTTAGGAATAAGACAAAAAAGCTATTATGTACTTATGCTAAACCACGGAAATCACTTGGCCAAATAAAGACCACATAAATCCTTTTATAAGAGGAATAAGGACATGAAACAATAAGTTTGAGCTTTATAGTCAGTGGAAGAGGGGCAGGACATGGCAGGCAGGTAAACAGGATGTCCTCAAAAGGAGAATTGAGTTTTCATGGATTGTGAGTGGGTAGTGGAGAAGTCTATGCAGCAATGAGTCTGTCTCAAGCAGTACATTCAGGACCTGGAACACAGTTTAATATCATATTTGAATCTTTGATTTTAAAAATGAATATCTATGACTTTGTGTTTTATATTTAGGAAAATCAGAATAAAGTGTAAATTAATTTGGAGGGTTTAGGTCACTTGCTGGATTAGCTAGCGTAGCCAATTTTCTCCATTTTCTAACAAGTAAGCTCTGATATCTACTGCAAATGCAATAGAAACATCAACTATGCTCATATGACAGTATGTGGATGAATTAATAGAGAACATGTCATTCTGCTGGCTCAAAGAGGCCATGTAGCACTTAATGTTCTACAGACCACATTATTTTTCACAACCTACTGTTTATAATTCAGTTTAACTTCTTTATGATAGCTTATCTGCAAGAGATGATGAGAACTAGAACCTAAATTTCCATTCACAGAGATGAAAATAACTTGACTGTTGATAGCCGATAAATCAATGGTAATGAAATAAAACCAATTTTATTGTCCAGGTCTCCTCTTGTGTTCATGATTTTGCTTGTTCAGCATACCTTACTAGGAGAATTTCTCAAACTAGGATTCCTGACTGATACTTACATTGTGTTAAACCTCCAACAGCTCTGGGCGCTTTGATAATACTTAAGTACAGAAGTGATTTGGTTAAACACACACTTATTAGAAAGGTCTAGTAGACATTGGACAGTGATGATAATAGAGGGAAGACAAAGGTCTTAGGAGTTACCCAGGTAAGAGTTGATGAAAACAACTCTTGTGGAAAAGTGGAAAAGTATGGTTTGGAGTTGCATTTTGGAAGTAATCTTTAGGAGCTACTGTGAGTTGGGTGAAGAGGGAAGGAGAGAAGAAAGGGAAACATAATTTGTAGACTTCTTACTTAAGATGTTATGTAATGAAAACTGAAGAAGAGGAAGGAATAACTGAAGAAGAGTGAGAAGGAAGAGAAGACTGTGATCTTTTTGGATTTTACTTATTTGAGAAAAATAAAGTAGACAATTCTGCTGAGTCCTGTTGCATCGTTGGCCTTTCTGCTCAAAGCTGCTTTCAGTATTGTTTGTGATGTAAGAGATTTTTTCAAACCTGAAAGGTTTCTATCCTTGCAGACATTTTTGCCTGAAATGTCTTATTTGTCCATCAAAAATATCATGAAGTAACTGCCAGATTTTTATGATTCATTTCTGAGCATGGTAATTTTTGAATTATAGGAAGTTGCCTAGAATTGCCAGAATCAGATAGCTACTGAATCCCTTTTCTTTATTTATTATGGTGTGCCCTTCTTTATGTATCTAGTGTGGCCACAAATGCATCAAAGTTTCCCCTCCATGTGCTATATTATTTTTATTTTTATCTACACAAATAATATTGTGTGTGCATATGCCATAGTATATATGTGGAGGTCATAGCACAACTTGCAAAATTGATTTTCCATTTCTACTATATGGGTTTCAGGGGATGGACTTAGTTGTCAGGCCTGGGGCTATTTTCTTACTAGCTGAAACATCTGGCTGGTCCAACATTCACATACACACACACACACACACACACACACACACGCCTGATGAGCAACTCATTCTGTTTCTCAGTCTTTGATTCTTTTTTGATTTTCCATTAATGATCTTGAATATGTGAATTCATGAGAATGCTTTTGTGTCTTTATGGATTTCCATGACAGTGTATAATTTCATTCTAAACTTTGACCAAACCAGAGCAAATCTGTCAACAATGTCCCCTTTCTTGTGTTTCTTACTGTTTAAAATTTCCTTTCTTTCAAAATGTTCACCTTAAAATAATTCAAATCCATTATCGTTAAAATGAAATTACTGATATACCATATAATTCTTATTCTGGTTGGACTGTCTGAGCAGCAAAGCCAATATTGAAGGAATGGGTGCTAAGGCAGGAATGTCAGATGCCAGAAGACACTGAAGGTTAGAGAGTGTCTGAGCAAATGCAAAGACTCAAAGGGAGTTCTGGATCCTTCTGTCTTCTCCTGACAGACTAGTGGCCTGGGCCTGCCTTTTACTCCTCCTTATTTGTTTGGCAGCATTTTCTACTGTCATAGGTTTATATGAGAACAAGTGTATGTGGTGCCCTGTGAAAGAGGAGTTTTGGAAGTCTCTGAGAGGAATCTTGTTCCTGGGTGTGACAGTCCATTTGCAACTGAAAGGGGATAGCAGAAAAGGAGTTAAAATAACATCCATATACCAGGAATAATCGCTTTCTCTTTAGGGTTAGACAGCTATAGAGGGAGCTCCAGTTTGCATACATGATAATAAATGTGACTATTAATAATTTAAAACACAGTGCAAAGTATTGTGTAATATAACATCACAATTTACTGTTCTGCAGTTGTAGAACATACTATACAACCTAAATGTGTTTAGAACATCTCTAAGTGAACTAATTTGAATTTCAAAACAGCTTTATAGGATAGGAATTATTTTTTTTTAAGTTTTGTGTCTTTTTAATAAAAAAGCGACTTACTATCTAGTTTGAATATTGCAACAAACATACCTATTTATGGCTTTCATGGTTTATGGAGTCTCAGGGCTCTCTATGTCAACAACTAGTAGGAAGATAACCCACAACCTGCACACAGATCAGCCAATAACCTTATGGCTTCAGGTGACACTTTTATCTACTGATGCAAGGTAACTTGATGGATAGGAATTTTTGCTCCACTTAGGAAATGAAGATTTTGAAATGAATTTTTGACATTTAGCCAGTTATTTTTGAACAGTTATCTAAGTGACTTGGTCATTGCATTGCAGAAACATTAGATGTTTAGTGGGTTTGTGTGTGTGTTTAACGATAGTACTGTTTGAAAGAAACAAAAAGGTCTTTCTGGTGCCTCTGAAAACCATTTCTAAGCCATTCAGACCTACTGTTTTCTCACACCTGTGGGCAATTTCTGGCTTGGTTTTTTTTGTACAGCACTGTTTAGAATCCAGCAGTTTGGAAATGCTTCAAAGCAATGTGAAGGTGTTAGTCAAAAGAGCTAGAATTCATCATTTTGGTCCTCTGCATTTGCTAGTTATGTACAATTTCTCTTCCCACATCCAACCACACTCAATACTTACATTCAAGTTTTTCAATGCCTTTCTTTTAATCTATGATTGGAAATTTACTTTTATAGCTCTGACTATGCATACAGGATTTTGGATGTGCAAATGGCAGCAACAAGTGTTGCACAGGAACTTTATGAAAAACGTCTTTTTCTACATGTAAATACATCAGATGGATTTGTATCAAAGAGCAGGGATTGTGGTTGTTCAGATATGCTTATGGAAATCATGTTCAATGGAATAAGTATTGATAGCCTCACAGAAAAGTATGAAAGACACAGTTGCTTAAGAACAGCTGCATTTTGATCATTTATTCATATTCTAGCAAAGGTAATTATATTGCAAAATTAAAAGATTATTTTTCATTTTGAATTATAGTTCTAGGAGAAATTTTGGAGAATGTTTATTTTGGGTGCTCATCTCTATAGGTACCAAAGATAATGAAAGAGTAATGGAAGATGTAGTCACCTTTCTATATCACTGAGTCGAGTAGGGCTCATTTAGCATGAAGTTCAATTGTTTCTTAAGCAAAAGAGGAAAAACAATCAGTAACTGTCAATAAGAAAGGACCGGAACCTAATGAAGAAAACTGCAGCACTCATTTAAGATTAAAGCCTTTACTCTTCACATAACACAAGGCAAAGCTTCTATTCAAATGACTTGTCTCACTCTCATGATGGAAAGTAATTGAGTCACACAGTCAACGAAGTCAAAGAGGGCATGGACTCCCACATTCCTTACTTTCTACTTCCCCACTTCCATGAAAACACAGGAAAGCATTTGAATTCAGTTTATAGAAATGGATTTCACCCTGGAAAGATGTCTAAGGACATTCTCAGAGATGTCCACTGCATACTGTGACTTGTATTAAACTATTTACAGCCCAGATTTGCAGAGTGGGGGAAATAAAAGAGGCCTGAGGCTTTAACCTAGTTTCTGAGCAAAAGGGGATGAGGAGGGAAAGGGGCTGAGGGAAAGAATGAAGAGGAGGGATGAACAGAGAAGAAAAGGAGAGCTCAGAAACGGAGATATGGGAAGAAAGGTAGAGAAGCACAAAGAAACAAATCAAGTCTTCCTCCTCACCACCACCCCCTACACCTCTCACCCACTACCCACTACGGACCCCTGCTAAGCAAACAGAGTGGAGTGCAACCTCCAGACCAGAATCTGGGGTTCCTGACTCCTTATTCTTGCTTTGTCTGCTACCAAGTAGAAGGCCACAGCAGCCCAATTCCTCACTTTGAACCTGTGTGTAGTTTATTGTTTGAGGGCCATGTGACTTTGAACTTATGTCCGCCTCACCTTCCCCACCTCTGTAAAGGAGATGCTATGGTAGCTATCTCATGCATTTTGTTAAAGGACTGATTGAAATGATAGGTGTAGAGCTTTTAGGGTTTTTGTGTGTTTGTGTGTATGTGTTTGTGTGTATGTGTGACTGTGTAGTTTTTCTAGTTTATTGATCATTCCTGTTTTAGCCTGAGTACTTTTTTGCTTAGCTTCTTCATGTTTCAATCTGATAAGGACTCAAGTCCTTATTTTCTCAGTTTCCATTTTGATGCCAGAGTTATCTTCCAAATGAGAATCCCCAGAGGAGCTGCTGAGAATTTCAACAGGAAAAAAAATGACATCTCCAGTTGAGTGCCCTGGGTGCATTGACCTAAATGTTTACAGTTGGTGAACACTGAAAGCAAAAAAGAAATTGAAGCAGGTAGTTTTGAATATGAACTTGCTTTTGACTTTCAGAATATTAATATATGTGCCATGCATCAGTGCTAGCCTGAGGGCTGGAGGTTGCCTCAAATTCTATCTTGAGATTAAGTTCACAATGTTTAAGGCTTGCCACAAAGGGAGGCCTATCTTAATTGATGACATGAAGGAAATTTCAAATTGAGCCTTTCAAAAGAAGAGTGGTTTACTTCCAGGGAGCCTGTCTCTGCTGGAGTCCACTAGCTGAGGCTGTATGGTCCCCCCACCGAGGGGGGCTGCTTTAGGGATTCCAGTATAAGAAAGCCTTCACTGTTGTTTGGGATCTTAAGTCTGCAATGCATGATTATTAATGTTAAGAAATCAAGGAACCTGGTCCTTTTACTTCAGTCTAATAAGATTATTTTATTTTGTTACAATGAGGAACTTGAAACAAAATCCTTCTTCTTTTTTAAAGTAATTTATTTATTTTTATAGTAATCACAGGTTATATATTTTGTATCCCAGCCATAACACTCTCTCTTATTCCCTCCCACTCTCCCCATCCCTCCCTCATCATCTCCCTGTCCCCCTCCAAATCCACTGATAGGGAGGACAGTCTAATCAACATAGACATGAGAGGCACTCACAAAGCCCCACCTCTAGTGAGAATCTCTCCATCGGTGATGGCTGTTGAGAAAGGGAGAGTTAATTTTCTTCAGTGGTATAGCATATGTTAGTTGACTATTACTCCAGTGATTGGCCCTACACCCACATGCACACAGACAGCACTAACTGTACCACAGTGAACTATTT
>CM053750.1:46639176-46662447 GCA_028658305.1 Pachyuromys duprasi
TCAGTAAATTTTATAGGCCATAAATATAATTAAATCAATCAGTCATCCTCCTGATGTAACTAGCATTCTCCTTTATGACCAAATAGCACAGTTTCCAACTAAGAAATCAGTTTGAATCACAGAACTATTTACTTCTCTTAAAAATGGAACATCTGGGTCTTCCAAGGCCCCTACTTCTCAGAATGGATGGCTGTGGGTTTTTTGTTTGTTTGTTTGTTTGTTTGTTGCTTCTTTTGGATGGCCTTTACCCCTGCGTACTTTCACCTATCCTCAAGAACTAGAAGCCCCAGGTAAGCAAGCTTCCTGGTGGGCTTCAGCTAAACAACCTTAGAGCAGCAGGGACCAACGTTCTCTTCTTCTGTTAGAGGAGAGCCGCTCAGCTATCTTGCAACATCCAAGACACAAAATGAGACTGGGGGTGGGTGGAAATAAAGTGTTTCCTGCCGGTGGTGTTTTCATAAGACTCAGGCAATAGGTCATCTACAGCAACCTCCCACTATTCAAGGGAGAGGGAAAGAAAGAATGAAAAACCATTGAATGGGAGAGTAGCTGTGATCTAGGAAATGCTGACTCCTAGATACGATATGGCTGTTTCACATATCAACTCACAGCAACTGTGGTTACCTGCACAAAATCAAACCAGTCACAACTGAAGCATGGGTGTAGGGGTGGTCATTAAACCTACACTCCTGTCTGGGAACTATTTTTATTTGATGGCCACTGAGGGAGGCAGAATCACACTATCCTTTGGGTATATGGTAGCTAATAGGTTACCTACTCCCCAGTGGATGGCCCAGTGTGTGCATATAGATAGCGTTGACTAGACTCAAGAGATCATTATTACTAACAACAAAAAAAGAATAAAAAGAAGAAGTGTTATTATTCTAGCAGGGAGTGTGAACCTGTCAGAGTGCAGCCTAAAATGAGGCAGCCTGAAATTTCATGCAATGAATGACCAGGTTTATTCAGGGCATCAGACACTTTATATTCTGAGGGTTTCTGAGAGTTAAACAAGGTCATGTGAGCAACGTTCACTTGAGTTTAAGCTATGTACAATCACAAGGGCATGGTTCCATAAGTTTAGGCTTTTGCAGTTGTTCAAGTTGTATATGATTATAAGGGCAAGGGCCCATGAGTCTAGGCTTATACCCATGCTTGGAAACAACATTCTGAATAATAATGGGGAAGATAATGGGTAAACCCAGTCATATTACACCCAGGAGGAGCACAAAACCACATTTCAGGAACAAATCCACGTTATAAAGAAACAGAAGTTACAAGACTCTTGGAATTCTCTCACAAGCTCTCAGAAATCTCCTCACATAGCTTCATTTATGGACCATGATCTAATAGACATGCAGCTGTGAAAAGATAGGTGGGTGTGTGCAGGGGATTGGACACAGATAGTAGTGGATCAATATCCTTTGATCAATATGCATTGTATGAATTATGGAACTTTAAAGAATAAAAATATTCTTTACAGATTTTTATTTGAAGAGACTAGTTGATTTCAGTTCATTGCTAAGTCTGCTCATAAATTGTTTATTTTCTAATTTTATTGGCTGGACTGTGAATGCTGCCAGTGTTAGAGAAGAACAAGCTGCTTTCTTTCTCATGAAGTAAGTTTAATCAATAACACCAATTCTAAAAAAAAATTATACTCAAGCTAATCTCTAATGAGAGCCATGATTTGATATAGTGTAAGAGAGGAAAAACAAAGGAAACCCTGATCTGGAAAATGCTTTGTTAAAAAGTGAGCCGCCAGCTAGTGTTGCTCAAGGGTAACAGAAGACAACAGTACAACTCACCTTCATGTAGTAGCTGCAAGTGAGTCCTGAAGCATACGTGGGCAATCTTAGCTCACAGGCTATCAAGTGTGAAGAGTCCTTAAGTGCTTTGTCAGATCTGCTAGGCTCTTTGATTTTTCCTTTCCACTCCTAGCTTCTGCTTGCTTTCCCTGTTAACAGGACCTGCTGCCCTTTTTAGAATATAGGAAAGTCCACATGCCTGGGTATTCCAGTCAAATAACGGGCAGTTCTACGGTATGGTTCACTGTAGTTGCTGGGAGGTAAATACAAGAAATAGAAGCCTGACATCCATTAGCTCTCCAAGTGTACATCCTGAATAACCCAATGTCTTCTACGCCGAAATAACCCAATATCTTCTCCACTGATTCCCACCACCTCATGGACCTCTCAGACATATTTGAGATCCAGATCATAGCCCAGGGCAAAGCAAAGATGGGCATTCAGCTTTCATATGTAAATTATAGCAAAGAGAAATAAATCTGCTGCGTTGTCTAGACCTATCCTGCTTTTCTTAGTGATAAGAATTCTGTTAGGCTTATCAATATGCACATTGTGTTTTGACTCTAACGACGAGCTCCACTTAAATGTCTGTCTTAGTTACTTTTCCCATTGCCATGATAAAATACCCTGATAAAAGCAACTTAAGGGAGAAGTGGCTTATTTTAGATCACAGTTCAGGATCTCAGTCTGTTGTGGTTGGTAAAGCACAGTATCAGGAGCCTAGGCAGTTGATTGCATTGCACTCATAGTCGAGAAGCAGAGAATGATAGAGTCTTAGACATTTTATGTAATCCAGGATCGCAGCCCAGGGAATGATGCCACCAAGAGTGAGCAGTCTTCCCATTTCAAGTAACATAATCAATATAATCTCCCTTAGGCATTCTCAATGGCCTATCTCCTCAGAGAGGCTAGGTCTTAAGTTACACTTAAGGTTAATTTCCACAGTGACCAAGTTCTAAAGACTATGTAACCAGTACTTCATGTGATCCACACTCATTTTTATAGTGTGTGTGTGCATCTGTCTGTCTGTCCATCTGTCTATCAACATGGCAGTGAAGAGGCTCTAATGTCCTTGTGGATCTGATTGAGAGGGTTCCCTGATATAGAGCCAAAAGACACAGTAAGTACTCCAGGAATGGATGACTAATGTAGCTTTCAGAGAAATGTGTACAGCATATTGAAGAAATCAGCTGAATCATGATACATCCAGAGTTTGTAATGCACTGGCAAGTAAAGCAAGGGAGTGAAGAATCCCTGAGGCAGTGAGCCTTTTGATGTTCTGATATTAAATGTGTATTCCATTGCAGTGCCTTTACAATGGGCTGAGGCACATCATTAATTATGGAGTATGTGGAACCATATATAGGTTGATGATGACAGGATGGCTTATTTTCTAGATTTCAGAATGGCCATTTTTCAAAAGTTTTTGTCTAGTGTTTTACTTAAGCTTTTATTACTTTGAAGAGACAATATGAACCCTGGAACTCTTATAAAGAAAAACATTTAATTGGGGCTGGCTTACAGTTTAGAGGTTTAGACCTTTATCTTCAGGAAGCATGGCAGAATGCAGGCAGACATTTAATTAAGGCTGACTTACAATTTTAAAGGTTTAGTCCATTATCAGTCCATTATCATTATGGCAGGAAACATGGAGCCATGCAGGCAGACACAGTGCTGGAAAAGATGCTGAGAATTCTATATCTTTATCTGCAGGCATTGAAAGTGATTGTAAGTGATTGTAAGACTGTGGCTTGAGCATATGAGACTTCAAAGCTTACTTCCATAGTGACACACTTCCTCTAACAAGGCCACACCTGCTCCCTGCACATATGTGGCCGATGGGCAGTTTGGTCTTTATATGGGGCACCTGGCAAGTGGTGGGGGGTGTTCTTTCTAACATGGATTCTATTGCTTACTTTTAGATCTTTTCCCCCTGGCAGTACTGCCTTGCTTGGTCTCAGGGGATGAGGATATGCTCAGTGCTGATGTGACTTGATATGCTGGGGAGGGTTGATACATGGGCGGGGGGTTCCCCTTTTTCTGAGGAGAAAGGGAGAGGGGAAAAGGTAAGAGGAGAAAGGAGAGAAAGAAGGGAGGGAAGACTGGGAGGAGAGAAGAGAGGGACCACCCTTGGGCTATAAAGTAAATAAACTAAAAAATCCAAGGCCATGCCTACTCCTACAAAGCCACACCTTGCCATTTCTATTGAAACTACCACAGAGCTTCAAGCATTGATTTTATTGTTGTTTGTTATAGAATTATGTCATAGGAAAATGGGAAATTATTTGCAAAAACTTGTTTCTGAGTAGCAATATGCACTGATGTTTGCTGTGAAGTTCCAAGAAGAAATGGTACACCCCTGAAAGCCGCTTTTCTTTATTTGCTCAGTTGTTTCTGCATAGAAAAGAACAGGGACAAAGATAAAGTTGAACGGAGCCAAACTAGGAGACAGACGGCAACGAGCAAGCTCTGTTGGGAAGATGTGCAACTATTTTCACTAGTGACTATCACAGTGCTGTGACAGGGCCATCTCTAAAAATGTGACTCTGTCATTCCCAGTTTCCTGAGAAAGTGCCAGATTGTCTGCCTTGTTGATTTTATCAAAGAACCAGCTCTTGGTTTCATCGATTCCTTGTATTGTTCCCTTTGATTCTAATTTATTAATTTCATCCTAGAGTTTGATTATTTCTTGTCATCTACTACTCTTCCGGGTGATTGCTTTCTTCTGTTCAAGTGCTTTAAGGCATGTGTTACCTACTTCTGAAGACTAGGCCAGGGGAAGGGAGAAGGATGGAGCTGGGAGGGGAGAAGGGAAGGGGCTACAACCAGGATGTAAAGTGAATAAAAAATAAGTTTAAAAACTTGGTACTCTGGAAGTCCTCAGTATGTCTCGCTTTCTTTTAGCTATTTTGTAATATTTATGACTGTATTCTAGGCAAAGTTCTGGTGATTACAACTGCATCAAGACTAGAATGAAAGTCTCATGTACAAAGATACAAACTCCATGCTTCTGACTCTTTGCAACTGCAGATCGTCTATTCTTATTGACTCCAAGTGCTGCATTTCTGATGCAGGCAGAGGGGTGTTGCCTCAAAACTCCCATGTTGGAGCCCTAACCTCCAGCACCTTGGAGTGTGGTTGTAGTTGAAAATAAGACCTAAAGGTGATTCGTGTATGCTGAAATTATAAGGGTAGATCCTAACCTACTGTAATTGGTACCTTAATGGGAGTGGGGGGATAGAATACAACCAGTGGAGGGAGACATACAAAGACACTGGGGAAAGAAGATGTTGCTTCAGAAGAAATGAACACTGCCAATCCCCCGAGTTGGGACTTATAGCTACCAGAAGTACGAGAAAGTAGATTCTTCTTGCTCCCCACAGTCCAGGAGCCTCTTCACCTCTAACCCAACTCCATCTCCCTAACTCCCATATATATGAGACTTTCTCATTTTACCCTTCATTTTGTTGTCAAGTTGGGAAGCTATTCCACAACAACTTTCTTCAAAAGAACAAAGGATGAGAGAAAAATGCTGTTTAGATGGTGCAGGTCCAAATATTTAAACTCCTAGGTAAGTATAGCACCAACTATTGCCTCACTGACAGTAGGATGGTCTACCACATTATCTTTTATGGAATGTTCTGAGAGAACTCCAACATCTTTCCTGCTTCCAAACCTTGGTTTTTGAAGCCTAATTTTCTAAGGAGAAACATATCTGATTCTGACATATTTCTGACATATTTGATTTTTCTGTATCATCCTCATCTTAAAATTTAATGGTTCAGTTAGAACAAACCTGTCAGCTCTAGGTAGTTTTCTCTGATTTCTTGAATGGTAATGCTATCACCAATAATGATATTCTTATCTCACTGAAAATCCGTTTAAACAAGTATTGAAACATTGGTGTTTAATTTTCATAGATGGTTTTCTACACTGTCTTTTAATCATTTTGTTCTCTCTAATTGTAGGCTGTCCTGGAGATAGACCCATCCTCTTCAGAGGTTTTCAGTATTCTCTAGTCCTGGCTTCCTCTTACTTTTTGTGATGAGCTTCAATTCTTGGTGATGGGGACAGACAGACTTTGTGGGTTGAAATGTCTGTGCTGTCGCTGTGCTCTCTATATTTCACTGTATCTGGCTTCATCAGCCTTTTGTGTTATTTATTTCACTTTCACATGACTCCGGTTTAACTGAAGTTGGGGACCATGTTACATAGTCTTTATTCTTGTCAACATTAGTTGCTAGAAAAAAAGAGTATAAAATGTTCTTTTATGTTATTTTAAATCAGATATCCACTTTCTTCTTTAATTTGAATTCTAGTAATTATAAATTTCCAAAACGTTTCTTGAATGAAAATATTTCTGAATATAGTCATATTTACATGCTGCTTGTTTTTTTCTATGTAAATGATGCGTACTATGAGTAAACTTTATTTTATGTAATGACATAATAAAATGAGAAAAACCAATGAGTTCTATTTAAGATTTGCTTATCTATAATTTGATGTATTTTAAAGTTCCACACCAAAGGCAATTCAAACAATTAAAAAAGAAGAAATTAAAAAAACAGTCAACATTTTCACATACAGTAAAGAAATAGAGTCTTTCTATATACCGCACAGTAGCCTGGAACTCACTATGTAGTGCAGTCCAGTCTCAAACCACTTGTGGCGATCCTCCTGCCTTGACCTAACACGCAGTTCTAGAATTATATGTGAGAGACTGTATCCAGTCCTATATATTTCCTTAGTCCCATTGGCCATATTTTATAATCTGAAGATCTTGAAAAGAACTTCATGTACATAATTGTCCTCAGAAAGATGTGGGGACCTCTAATATACAGGACTTCTAGTGGAAGGAGGTAGAACACCAACTCACCCACAAAAACTTTGATCAAAAATTAACCCTGCCTGCAAGATGGACAGTGTTAAAGATACAGCAGAGATGGGGGGAAATGCCCAACCTGAGACCCACTCCATGGAAGAGAGCCAATCCTTGACACTAACAATGACTCTCTGCTATGCTTGCAGTCTGAAGCCTAGCATAGCTATCTTCTATGAGGCTCCACCCAGCAGCGGATTGAAACAGATGTTGAGACTCACAGCCAAAGACTGGGCTGAGCACAGGGAGTCTTGTGGAAGGGTTGGGGGAAGCATAGAAGGACCCAGAGAGGACAGGAACTTCACAAGACCAACAGAGCCAACTAACCTGGGCCCAGGGAGCCTTGCGGAGACTGAAGCATCAACCAAGGGCCATGCATGAACTGGATCTAGGTCCTCTACACATATATGCCCAATAGCCAACTTGGTCTTCTTGTGGGTGGCCTAGGAAGAGGAGTGGGAGCTGTTTTTGACATGGACCCTGTTGTGTGTTTTTCAGTCACTTCCCCTGTGGGGCTACTTGAAAGGCCACTGTGGAAGAGAATGTGCTCAGTACTGTGTGACTTGAAGTGCTGGCATGGGTTAGTGCATGGGTGGGGGAATTTTCTGAGGAGTAGGAGAGGGGTGGGAAGAGAGAGTGGGACAAGGAGGAGAGGAGGATGGGGACTATGATTGAGGTGTAAAGTGAACAACCAAATGGATAAAGTTAAAAGTTTAAAAAAACTTTGAAAAATGATGTGGGGATGAATATGCAGAGAGCAAAGAAAGATACTCTTGAAAGTTTGTTTCTTTTCAGTGCAAGGAGGTCACTGTGAGTTTCCACAACTAAAAAGAATCTATGATTGTCACCAGATGCTGGCAATTAGTTAGAAGTGATTTATCGAGTAAACTTCTTTTCTGCTAAGTCATTCAAGAAGACATCTGAGTGCTGTCAAGATTCCGGGTAGCCTTCTAACAGAAGATAGCTCTCATGGTAAAATGCTTGTATCACACCTAAGTAGTATTAAATGTAGACAAAGTGAACAAGGGACACAAATGGCTGCAAGGTTAGTTTGAGATAAAAATGATCGGTCCATTGACCACTTGGAAGAGAGCACTTAGTTCATAAATCTAAGGCATAAATCTTGGTTGAGGTTCATTGCTGTTGCTGCTATCATTGTTCTTATTTTATATTTGCCTATATTATTTTGTAATTTGTCATAATAATATTAAACAATATGCTTATGGAATACAATAATGATGTTTGTAGATTCTTATATCCATAGATAGAGAACAAAATGACTGCTTAATCCCTCCTTAAAAATCTAAATAAGAAGTTTCCTATATAGGGACATTGGATTTATTTATAAGAATACTTGTTCCCCAGAAGGTAAAATTGTAAATAAATGGTTATGATCATCTTTTTTATTGTAAGTTAGAGCTTTAGGATATTGTTATTCTTAATCATTACTTTTCAAAGACCCACAAAAATAATTTACAAGAACAGTATTTGGTTTCTTAAGTACTTAATAGCCACCATCATTTGTGAGTTTTTTCATCCTGTGTCAAGATATTGCTTGACAAATGATTCTGGTTTCCATAGTGATAAAATCATCAAATTCTTATGGCTTTGAGCTTTGGCTTCATAAACTGAGCCCTGAAGCTTAACAGTAATGAAGACAGAATAAATTCAGCATCTACACATCTTAGCAGACTCAGGGAGATGAATGAATGACTTGACTATGTGGCTTAGGTTTGAGGTCATTTATTTTTCATTTTTGCTATGCTTTGTGTGAGGTATATTTTCAAAAAAAAGTTCATCTAGTCATGACCCTTGTAGTGTTTGCTCTGACCAGACATATTTTATGAACATACTCTAGCCAACATGTGACATACAGCAAAATCAAAGTCTAATCTTAATGCTGGATGTCCCTCAGTTGAGGAATGGATACAGAAATTATGGTACTTTTACACAATGGTATATTACTCAGCAATTAAAAAGGAGGAAACCATGAAATTCGCAGGCAAATGGTGGGGCCTGGAAACAATCATCCTAAGTGAGGTATCCCAAAAGCAGAAAGAAGCATATGGTATATACTCACTTACATAGACCTATAGGATAGGAAGGTCATGCTGAAATCTATACACCTAGGGAAGATACACAAGAAGGAGGACCCAGGTTGGTATGATCAATGCTCATTTAGATGAACTAATAGGATGGACGTTGAGTGGAGGAGAAAACGAGCAACAGGACAGGAGCATACCAGAGAAGGCCTCTGAAAGAATCAATATAGCAATATATCAAAGCAGATATTAAGACTCACAACCAAGCCTTGGGCAGAGGGTGGGAAGTAACAATAAAAATAGGGGAAGTTAGTAAGACTTGGGGAGAACAAGAGCTCCACAAAGACCAAACTGAGCAGGGCACAGGGGTCTTATACGAGACAGTTTCTCCAACCAAGGACCATGTATGGATTTGGCCTAGAACCTCTGCTCAGATGTGGCCCATGATAGCTCAGTGTTGAACTGAAGACCCTAGTAAGGGAAACAGGGACTGTTTCAGTCATGAACTCGATGACTGGCTCTTTGACCTTCCCCCATACATGCCAAGGAGTAACAGCCTGGCTAGATCCCAGGGGAGGACATTGCAGCCAGCCCTGAGGAGACAAGATGATCTTGGGTTGGATGGAAGGGGAGGAGGACCTCCCCTGTTGGTTGACTTGGAGGGGGTGGGGAGGAGATGAGGGAGGGATGGGAAGAGTGGGAGGGACTAAGGGAGGGGGCTACGCCTGGGATGCAAAGTACCTAACCTGTGATTGATATAAAAATAAATAAATTACATTAAAAAAAAGAAAAAAAAAAGACTGGACAGCAAATCTTTATTCAGGTATATCTGACCACTGTAGCATTCACCTACAAAGTACCCTGCTTTTGTTCGACACAGACCGAATTTTCCAAGGAAACAACTTCCTCTAACAGGAAAACACATACAAAGCAATTTCCATTTTCACACACCAAAACCTAACTGCTTTCTACAGACATAAAATGTGTACTTCCACCTCAGTACAAAGTACTGATGGTAAAAGAACAATTTTAATATGTCAGAATAGTTTCTTGCTCTCAAGAAGAAACTTTGTTTCACATACTTTGGGGACATATCGATGAATAGCATTTGAGTTAGTGGGATAAATATAGAGGATATAACAGTATGGCTGACTTTGAAGAATACTAATAGTGGCCAGAGAAGACAAGACCCACCTTTTCTCTAACATAGGGGGTCTTTTAGTGACTTGTTCTCTTTGTTGACCGGCATTCCTCCCAATTATACATACCACTTTAAGAAATAGTCTTTAACTCTCTTTCACTAGTAGAGTCACTTGAAAATCTGAAAAAGTATCCAACCACAAGCCACTGTTCTGCCCAGTTACAGTATCTGGGATTCAGTCATCAGTACATTCTGAAATACTCCTAGAGGTCAATATGGAGACATGTCTTAGAAACACTGCCATAGAGGAGGTTTCTACCCTTTGTATTAACATAATTACCTGAAAAAAAAAGATTCACTAAGCTTGACTTTAGTACAAGCCTTGATATTACAGCTGGGAATAGTGGACCAGGACCACAGTTATGTTTTGATGGGTTTTGAAACTGAGGCCATGATTAAGAGGGACAGTAGGAGGCATTCATATTACACAACTAGTGGTGGAAATCTTAGACCAGAGCAAAATGGATCAGAGCATATCAATGGCTTAAACAGTTAGCTTTTTGCATTCACAGTTGTGGATTAAAGTGATTAGAAAAATGCTTTTGTTTGAACTCAATGTGAATAGATGTTTTTCTTCAACAATTTCAAAATACATACAATAAATTTTAGTTTTCTCACCCCCTAGTACCCTGTCGCCTTCTCCCTCCTTCTTCCACTGAGACCCTTCAGCATCTACTTCTACTTTCATTTTCTGTATAAGTGTGTTGTCCACTGAGTTTAAGTAAGATTGTCTGCATGTATGTGGTTGGGAGATTATTTACTGGAGCTTGGGGCAATTTACTAGTGGTTATAATGAAGAAAATGGTATTCTTGCTTAGAGTTACCAATAACCATCAGCAGTCCCACAGCAAGGGTGTGGCCTCATGATCACTTCTCTCTTCCATGACGCCATACTGATGGGTCCATTATTGTGCAGGTCCTGAGTAGACAATCACATGCTATGAGACCATGTGCATTGTGTGTGTTGTAACCAGAAGATACAGTTTTGCAATGGTCCTCTCCAACCTCTGGCTCTTGCAAACTTCTGCTTTCTCATGCATGATGTTCCCTGAACTGTGGGAATGGGGTTGAGAAATAAATGTCCTATTTATGAATGAGCATGTAACAGTCACTCTTTCTATGGAGTCTGACCAGTTGTGAGTCCCTGTATTAATACATCCCCTGCAAGGATCTCTGATGAGGGCAGAGAGCCGTGCTACAGGTATTTTTCTTTTAACTCTTCTCTTAACAATACATTAGGATGGCTATGAAGCACTTACTCTATGTTAGGCATTGTAACTAATAGCAAGAGGGTTAAATTAAAGTGTGTAGGAAGATATGCTGTCTCATTTGGATGAAGGGGTTGAATATTTATGGGTTTTGATGTCAGACCAGATCCTATAACCAAGCTCCACAGATTCTGAATATCAGCTATATTTAGTTTCCACTTTTAATTAATTCAAGATAGAACCAAAGTGTTGCCATGACACCCAAAGTTTCCTTGTCCTAGGATCTGTGACTCCTAAGCCTTGTGTATGTGGCTCTAGTCTTTCCAACATTGAGGGGGCATACATCTGTTACACCAACTAAAAATCTCCTTGCCTAACTCCATTTTTATTATAATATTTTATTTTTATTGTTATTAATTACAGTTTATTCCCTTTGTATCTCAGCTGTAGCTACCTCCCTCCTCCCCTCCCAACCCCAGTCCCTCTCCCTCTTCTCCACCCGTGCCCCTCCCCCAGTCCACTGATAGGGGAGGTCCTCCTTCCTTTATATCTGATCCTAGTCTATCAGGTCTCATCAGGATTGGCTGTATTGTTTTCCTCTGTGGCTTGGTAAGGTTGCACTCCGCTGAGGGGTAATGATCAAAGAACAGGCCAATCAGTTTATGTCAGAGACAGCCCCTATTCCCATTACTAGGGAACCCACTTGGACATTGAGCTGCCATGGGTTCAATCTGTGCAGAGTTTCTCCATGAATGGTCCATGGTTAGAGTATCAGTTTCAGAAAACACCCCTGCGTCCAGATTTTTTATTCTGTTACTCTCCTTGTAGAGCTTCTGCCCCTCCAGGTCTTTCTATCTCCCCCTTCTTTGATGAGATTCCCTGCACTCTACCCAAAGTTTGGCTATGAGTCTGAACATCTGCTTTGATAACCTGCTGGGTGGAGTCTTTCAGAGACCTTCTATGGTAGGCTCTTGTCCTGTTCCTTGTTTCCCCCTCTTCTGATGTCCATCTTTGACCTTCTGAATGAGGATTGTGCATCTTACCCAGAGTCCTCCTTCTTGATTAGCTTCTTTAGGTGTTAGTTTGTTTAGATTTTTGTATGTTTTTCCTATATTATATGTCTAATATCCACATATGAGTGAGTGTATACCCTGTGTGTTTTTCTGCTTCTGGGATACCTCACTCAGGATGATCTTTTCTAGGTTCCACCATTTGCCTGCAAATTTCATGATTTCCTGGTTTTTAATTGCTGAGTAGTATTCCGTTGTGTAAATGTACCATAATTTCTGTATCCATTCTTTAGTTGAGGAGCATCTGGGTTTTTTCCAGCTTCTGGCTATTACAAATAAAGCTACTATTAACAAGAAGGACATTTGCCCAGCTCCATCTTATCCATCAGCCCAGATTCTTTTTTTCATTTAACTCCTCTCAAATTGTGGTGAGTAAATTGCTCTTACTCCATTTAAATATTTTCCCTGGATTGTCTTATAGTCTATGAAAATTTATTAGAGGGTAGAGCATTTGCTTATTGAGTTTTCTACTTTGAGTACAGTGTTGTGAATACAATGAAAGTCCAGACTTAAAGCGCCAATGAATATAAGAATATAATAGTTTGAATTGTTTGCATAGACGTTATGTTTAGAGAAACCTTAGTTGGGTTTGTTTTTTAGGGAGAGGAGACAGCCTTAGAGAAATGGGTCTCAATCTATGGGCCGTGACCTTCGGTGTCGAATAACTTTTTCACAGAAGTCCCATATCAGATATTTATATCACAATTCATGACAGTAGCAAAATTAAAATTGTGAAGTAGAAATGGAAATAATTTTATGGATCATCACAACATGAGGAACTCTGTTAGAGAGTCACAGTAACAGGAAGGTTGAGAAGCACTGAGCTGGGGGCTCCCAGGCTTCCCTCACATGTTTGGGGATTCTTTCCTTCAGGTCTTCCTTTTGTCCATGAAACAAGTAAAACATCTAGAGAGAAACAGAGTCAGGTGTTAGAGCCAACCTTCCTCACACCTGGAAATTGCTGCACACAATCTTCATCAAGCAAAATTTCAGAGATATGTCCTATTATCAAGTTGCTGTTGCAACAGGTGAACTTTAAAGGCAAACATCTGCTAGCAAATGTCTGATCAACTTACAGGGTCAGGTTTTGTTTTCCCACACCACTTTTTCTTTGATTATTGGTGTGTGTGTGTGTGTTTATTGGCAGAGACATATGTTCAGAATTTGACTCTTGGGCTGTTTTCCTCCAAGATACACCATCACCATTTCTGATGCATGCATGTGTTCTTCCAAGCCTTCTGCGTCAGTTTATCCAGCCATGTATAGGATGCAGTTGTAACCGTAACCTGCTGTTAGTGATAGACGGAAAGGACTACATGATAATGCGGGTATCATTAAATAAGTTTTATACAAATGTGCTCAAAGGCATCTAAAAACCCAGAGACTTGTCATACCAGTCATCTAATACAATTTCTGTGTTTGCGTAACATATGCTGAGCGCAGAGCTAGCTCTGTGGGTGTATGGCTTGGGCAGCTACATACAACTTGCACCTGAAGGACTCACTCTTGATTTTATTCTGATTTTTTATTTTTTCTTTCAATATATTTTATTGTATTCTTTTCTTCTTCCAACTCCTTCTCCCAGGATCTCCTCACCATCCCACTCAGCCAACTTTGTGTTCTTCCTCTGCTTCTCTCTCTCAAACAAATAGCAAACAAATAACCCTCCCAAATAAAAACAAAGAGACAAAAATACCAAACCAAAACCCAAACAAATAAGCAACACACACACACACACACACACACACACACACACACACAGGGGAATCTGTTTTGCATTGGCCAACTACTACTGAGCCTGGAGAATATCATGGAGTGTGATTAATATACCCTGTGTCACGCCACTGGAAAAAACAGATTTCCCTCTCTCAACAGGTATCAGTGATAAATAGCTTCTTGGTTAGAGGTGGGACTTTGTGCCCCTCCCCCCTACTTTCCCTTCTTTGCGCATGTGTGTGTGTGCAAGGATGAGTGTATATGAGAATGACAGTGTGCTGCCAATCCTACTTCCAACCCAAACTCTCACAACTCTGACTCTTTTGAAGCCTCCTCTTTCGCCTTGTATAAGCTTACTTACTGATGTTTCTTCTAATGTAGTTCATGTTCATTGAGTTAGTTATTTGCGTTGTCACTAACTGTTGGTGTGGAAACCTTAAATTTTTTACTGTTATTAACATGTATGATTTTGTTACTAACGACAAATTTTCATTCTTAAATGATAATATGGGTGATGTTAAAACCAAAATCACAACTCTTCTGTAATTCACAATTGTGAACATGCTTGTATTTGAACTTTTTGATTATATATTTTCCATCTACCTACAGAAGGCTTACCTGAAAACAGGCCTCCAAGCAGGAAATATAAACAGCTCAAAAATGGACGAAAATATTTTGCCTAATTGTCATTTTTGTGTGTGTGTGTGGTTATTCTGGAAACTAAGCAGATATCTATGGTGTGACCATATAGTGACCTGCACAGCTCCTCTGTAGCTTTCTGGTTCCTTAAGAGTGTGGCATCTGGGAAGAAGAAAGAGGCCATAGCAAAATGAGTTAATCATAAAAAGCATAAAGAAACATATATGAAACAGTCAAAGGCAAAATGTGTTAATAAAGCTGCAGTAAAAAGAGGGGAAATAGCCACCTACATTTATTAAGGATGCTTTGCGTTTGGGCTGAGAATGTTTTGGTTTCATCTTCGTTTCACCTGCTTCATTTGTTACGGCTGACAACTGTCTTTCATCAGGGCTTCAGAGTGACTAGGGCACTTCCTTCAGGCCATCATGCTTCTGATGAGAAATTTATTATCAACTCCAATGGTGTCCGGTGGAAAGTGGGCCATTTTACCCTTGCTGCTTTAAATTATTTTAAGTTTGTGTTTACCTCCCAGAAGTGTAATTAGGGTATTCCACAGCAAATATTTGAGTTTATTCTTCAGGGTAGTCTCTAAGTTTTTTGAAAGTGCAGGTTTAATGCTTGGCCAAACTTGTGGAGTTTTCACGTATCCTTTGTTTAAATGTTTTTCTTAATCTATTTCTCACATCTTTGTGGGACTTTGATTACACTCATGTTAATTTGTTTGCTCTTTTCCACGGTCTCTGAGACTGTATTTGTCTTCCTCCAACAAGTTTTCTTTCTGTAGCTCAGGTGGGATAGAATTTGTTGATCTGTATTCAAGTTCCTAATTCTTTTCTGTCATCTCTATTCTCCTATTTAGTTCACCCCACAGTTTAAGAGTTGAATGCTACATTTTTTCATTTCTATAATCCCCATCTGATTCATATATAATACATAGATACATATATATTTGACTATACATATTTGTAATTTCTCTCTCTTTGCAGAGTTTACTGTCTTTAATTGGTTTGGTCATTTGTTAAAGCATTGTGATGGCTGCTTTAAACACAGTGTCATGGAATTTCAGCCTTTGATCATCTCACTGCTAATCTCTATTGATTTCTTTTTCGGAATGCTGTGATCTTCCCAGTTCTTGGCATGAAAATATGATTTGTTGGTGTCATGGTTAGCCTGGGTATTTTCTGAAGAAGGATCCCTGGGCTCTTGTTACCTCCTTTACATCAGTGTCATGTGAAGTTGAGGGTCAGCTTCCCACTGGGCCACTCTGAACATAAATGGGGCAGATTAGGCAGGCAGTGCTAACTTGGTATCATTAGTCTTCTTGAGGCTCTGCTTGCTGATAGATCTCACTGATAGGGACAAAGCTCTACATAATTCTGCCAGGTGAGAGAATGAAGGTCTTCTGGCCTTCTACAGACGTGAATACTCAAGGAAGAAAGCCTGAATATGTCATCTGCTTTCCAAAGGATGAGTATGGGAAGTCATCTCCCAGCTAATCCTGACCACAACAACATAGGGGGATACCAATGGACAATCTAGTCTCAGAAAGTAAAAAAGTATATATATATATATATATATATATATATATATATATATATATATATATACTGTGTATATGGTTATATCCTCACTGAAAATGAAGTGGCATTCTAACAGATTTAGAGGGAGTAGAGTGCACTAATTCATTCACCTGTTAATAAAAAGATGACACAAACACATGAGTTTTACAGAAATTGATCTTCCCACTGCTTCATCTAATATCAATGTCCAGAGGATTTGATTTCTAGTGAGGGCTCTGTTTTGGGCTTGTGGATGGCTGTGATTTCACATGGCCTTTCTCATATGGCCACATGTACAAAAAATAAAGGACCTGGTGATAGCATTAAGAAGGTACCTTCAAGGCAGGAAGGGTGCCCTGACTGAAATTAAACATGCTCAAACCCTAAACTTGGACTGCCCAGCCTCCACAACGTGGGAAATTATGGGTTGTTTTCTTTTGTTTTGAGCCATACAGACTGTAATAGCTTCTTATGGCAGTCTAACCTAATACAGATCTGATATTATGAAATAGAGTGCTCCTGTACCAGGTAACCAAAAAGTAGAAGGAGCTTTAGGACTAAATAAAGGTCAGGCGAGTTTCAAAGTGCACACTACCATAAGCCTAGATTTCCATAAAATGATAGCTACATTGAAGGTCTGAGCTGGAAGCAAAGCATAGTTTACAAGACACTGTCAGAAAAGTGGTCCTTGCTGTAAATGACAACTCAGCTGAATTGTTTTCTGTAACTTTGTGAAAGGTAGAACTTTCAAGTAATGAAAACAGCCACTTAATGAAGGTGGTTCTAATGAAGGGATTGAAGGTTTGTTTAAGCCTTCTAATTCCTTGTAGTAAATTATAGTATTTTTTAAGAAGTGATTAATTGAATAAAGCATTAAACATCTGAGAAACTCCCAGCCTTCCAACTTGCTAGAAGAAGGACAAAATCACATTTTGGTTTTTCAAGACAGACATTTTGGTTTTTCAAGACAGGCTTTCTCTGTATAGCTCTGGCTGTTCTGGATCTATAGACCAGGCCTGGCTCAAACTTAGAGATCCACCTGCTTCTGCCTCCTGAGCACTGGTATTAAAGGCACGTACCTTCACTAAAAGTGCATTTTGAAGGGAGCACTGGGAAACATCAGGACAGTGACTTGTTAAAGAAATTAAGGGGTGCATAAGCAGACACTGCTAGTATAAGACAGGGGACAAGGAGAAATGGCTAAATGGAACAAGAAAAGGACAGACAAGGACATTACCAGGCTTCTTGGTTTCTACTGATTAGATTGGATTGAGTTATTTGGCTGTAGCCATGGCTTAGTAAAGACTGTCCAGAAAAGATAGGTTTGGTTATGCATACGGGGATCATCAGGGCTACGTCTCCATTCAGGCCTTGCAGAAAAGAGGTCTTCGTAGAAGAGGTCTAGTCACAACCTGTCTTCAGTAAGTCAGACTGCTCAATCTCAGAACTGTGTGAAATAGCAAATAGGTGTATGGAGCAGATGAAGTCCTGAGTGATTGTGAGTTGTTGACATGTGTAAGGCCATATCAAGGACTCCAATGCTGCAGACACCCATGAGAATATCAAAGCTTTCTCCTGGTTTGTGTGTTATGTTGACAGTGCTTATAGCCTGATACTGTTCTCCTATATAGACCTGTCCCTCCCACAGAGGTTAGCTAAACTGGCCTTCTTGTTCAGCTATTTACAACAAAAGACTCCTTGATTTAATTGTATAAAATAAGTGAAGAAGTTTCTGCTTACAGCAAGTATTACCTGAACAGGAACACATGGCCATGAGAAACTCTCATTGGTCAGAGGAGGGAATGGCCCCATGAGAAGCCTACAAATAGAGGTAAAATGGGGCATAGCTCTATGACATATAGAGTGCTCAGACAGTTCTTGGAACACCCCTATCTTCATCAGGTAAATAGAAGCAAGATTTAAGAGCTGCAAATAGCACCAGATTGATTTTCAAAGTGGTTGTACAATTTTACAACCCATCAGTGATGGATGAGGGTTCTCCTTTCTCCACATCCTCTCCTGCATGTGTTGTCACTTGAGTTTTTTATTTTAGCTATTCTCATGGGTGTAAGCTGAAATCTCAGGGTAGTTATGATTTGAATTTCCCTGATGACAAAGGAGGGTGAGCATTTCTTTAAGTGTTTCTCTGCCATTTGATATTCCTCTATTGAGAAATCTTTGTTTAACTCTGTACCCCATTTTTAAATTAGATTACTTGACTTGTTGCTGTTTAACCTTTTGAGTTCTTTATATATACTGGATATTAGCCCTCTGTCAGATATAGGGTTGGTGAAGATCGTTTCCCAATCTGTAGGTGGTCATTTTGTTCTGACAACAGTGTCCTTTGCTTTACAGAAGCTTTTCAGTTTCATGAGGTCCTATTTACTGATTGTTGATCTTAGATCCTGAGCTGTTGGTGTTCTGTTCAGGAAATTGTCTCCTGTGCCAATGAGTTCAAGGCTCTTCCCTACTTTTTCTTCTAACAGGTTAGTGGATCTGGATTTATGTTGAGGTATTTGATTCACCTGGACTTTAGTTTTTGTGCAGGGTGATAAGTATGGATCTGTTTGCATTTTTCTACATGTACATATACAGTTAGACCAGCACCATTTGTTGAAGATGCTATCTTTTTTTCCACTGTATGATTTTGGCATCTTTGTCAAAAATCAGGTGTCCATAAGTGTGCAGGTTTATTTCTGGGTCTTCTGTTCAATTCCATTGATCCACCAGTCTGTTTCTATGCCATTATCATGTAGTTTCTAGTACTGTTACTCTATAGTAGAGTCTGAGATCAGCGATGGAGTTACCTCCAGAAGATATTTTACTGTAGAGGATTGGTTTAGCTATGCTGGGTTTCTTGTTATTCCATATGAAGTTGAGAATTTTTCTTTCAACGTCTATAAATAATTGTGTTGGTAATTTAATGGGCATTACATTGAATCTGTAAATTGCTTTTAAAATGGCCATTTTTACTATGTTAATCCTGCCAACCCATGAGCATGGGAGATCGTTCCATTTTCTGATATCTTCTTTGATTTCTTTCTTCAAAGACTTGAAGTATTTGTCATGTGAGTCTTTAACACCAAGCAATTTTATGTCCTTTGTGGTTATTGTGAAGGGTGTTGTTTCCCTAATTTCTTTCCCAGCCCATTTGTCTTTTGTGTACAGGAGGGCTATTGGTTTTTTTAGTTAATTTTGTTTACAGCCTCTTTGCTAAAGGTGTTTATCGGGGGTAGGAGTTCCCTGGTAGAATTTTTGGGGACACTAACGTATACTATCATATCATCTGCAAATAGTGATACTTTGACTTCTTCCTTTTCAACTACTTTGGAAATCAATCTGGCACTTTCTCAGAAAATTAAGAATAATGCTACCTCAAGATCTAGGTAGCCACTCCTAGGCCTATATCTAAAATATGCTCAAGTATATAACAATCGTATTCCTAGCAGCTTTATTTGTAATAGTCAGAATCTGGAAACAACCCAGATGTCCCTCAATAGAGGAATGGATACAGAAATTCTGGTACATTTACACAATGGAATACTACTCAGCAATTAAAAACAAGAAAATCATGAAATTTGCAGGCAAATGGTGGAAACTAGAAAAGACCATCCTGAGTGAGATATCCCAGAAGCAGAAAGACACACATAGTATATACTCACTTATAAGTGGATATTAGACATATAATATAGGGTAAACATACTAAAATCTGTACACCTAAAGAAGCTAATCAAGAAGAACGACCCTGGGTAAGAGGATCAATCCTCACTCAGAAAGGCAAACAGGATAGACATTGGAAGAGGGAGAAAACAGGGAACAGGACAGGAGCCTACCAGAGAGGGCCTTTGAAAGACTCTACCCAGCAGGTTATCAAAGCAGATGCTGAGACTAATAACCAAACTTTGGGCAGAGTACAGGAAATCTTATAAAAGGAAGGGGAGATGGAAGGACCTGGAGCAGCAAGAGCTCCACAAGGAGAGCAAGAGAACCAAAATATCTGGGCCTCTGGGTCTTTTATGAGACTGATACTCCAACCAAGGTACATCATGTAGATAACATAGAACTCCTGCACAGATGTAGCTCATGGCACCTCAGTTTCCAAGTGGGTTCCCTAGTAATGGGAACAGGTACTGTCTCTGACATGAACTCAGTGGCTATTTCTTTGATCACCTCCCCCTGAGGGGGGAGCAGCCTTACCAGGCCACAGAGGAATATAAAGCAGCCAAGTCCTGATGAGACCTGATAGGCTAGGGTCAACGGGAAGGAGAGGAGGACTGCCCCTATCAGTGGACTTGAGGAGGTCATGGAACGAGATGAGGGAAGGAAAGAGGATGGGCTTGGGAGGGGAAGAGGGAGCCGGTATCGCTGGGATACAAAGTGAACAGATTGTAATAAATAAAAAATAAATTAAAACACAATAAACAAAAAACACAGTTGAGTTTGCTCAAGAAAAAAAAGAGCTGCAAATAAAGTCATGCAGGCAATATGGCCCTTCATCAAGACTACCACTGCCCACTGCTCTACCATCACATTATCACTTAACTATGGTTGACCTAAATATTTTTTTTCAGCATTCTAGTACATTCTAGTGAACCTTTAAAGTTTGGTTTACCCTTCTCTTCTGGCTGGTTTTGTGTCAACTTGACACAAGCTAAAGTCATCAGAGAGGAAGGAGACACAATTGGGAGAATGCTTCCTAAGACTAGGCTATAGATAAGCCAGTAGGGTAATTTTTAAATTAGTGATTGATAAGGGAAGGCCCATCCAAATGTGGATTGTGCCATTCTGGGCATATGCTCCTGGATACTCTAGTAAAGCAGACAGAATAAGACATGAGGAGCAAGCCAGTAAGCAGCTCTCCTCCATGGCCTCTGCATCCACTCCTGGCTCCAGGTTTCTGCCCTTCTTTAACTTCTGTATGGACTTCCTTCAGTGATAGACAGTGATATAGAAATGTAGGCCAAATAAACCCTTTCCTCCCAAATGAATTTGGTCATGGTATGTCTTCACAGCTATAGTCATCCTAGGTATGATGCTTTCTTTTTCTCTATCATAGGTTGTTTATACAACAGTTCTAATGGATTGTTCTATAGGGTATAAAAAAGGATCCCTACTATGTGTTATGAATCTGTTGCTGAGATTATGAAGCCCATACACACCAAAACTCCCCAAGGCTTAAGTAATCTCTCTATGGATGATAGTCTAATCAACTTTCCTGATTTTTCTGAATGGAAGGGATCTTTAACAACTTAAGCCTGGGGTCTTCAATTACTCCAAAAGAAGGTCAAAAGACACCACCATTTCCAGCATGTACTGTTGTACTTGTACGTATACCATCAAAGCTAAACATTTGCAAGGATTGTCTCAAAACTCTTAATTGTTAGGGAGACATTAATTGGCTCAGAGACTTACTTAAGAGTACTGCTCAGGAACCTTCTCCACCATTCCAAATTTTAAAGGGGGTGCCAAAACTTTCTCTATATCAGATTACTTCTGAGTCTATGGAAGCTCTATCTCTAGTGGATGCAGCTAATCCAACAGTTGAGAACAGAAATGTGACTTGGCCATACATCTTTCACTAGCAATTCTTAAATTTCCATGGGCTCCTGCTGGAGTATTCTGGCCACCACAGAATGTTTTAGAATTGTTGCATTTTGTATATGCTCCCTCCAGGGCAATGAACCTTTCATCCCATGGGTCACAAACGTGCTATAGAAATGCCATATAAAGAGTCGCAGACAGTTATCATCCCATATTTGGAAGAGCAACAGCCCACACTTTGGCACTTTTGCTCTTTGATTGATTTCCCTAAACTAGCTTGATTCTCACTTCTGCTATCCAAGATATTATTTTTCCCAAGATTGCACAGTCTCAGCCCCTTGCTTTGGCTGAAAGTGTCTGTTGCTGACAATGCGCTATATTTTGCTTTTGTCTGTTATGTATGTATGCCTATCTTTGAGATTTTTCAGCACTTTCTGGGGGCATCAGAGGCAGAAAAGAAACCATCATATTCAAGGCCAGATTGTTCTTCAAGTTCAACTTGTCTATCTTATTTACTTGCTGTGTTGTTTAGGTATCTGTAGGAAAAGAGAGGAATGATACCATTTTATCTAAGTAGAACTGGATGTTTCTATAGTCTTTGGAATGTCTAAATATATGCTAAGATTATAGAAAAATAATTACAGAGCAGAGAAAGTTCCAGTATCATTGTGTGTTTGTTGGGTGTGGCTTCTGTTTCTTTAGTTTGATTATTTGCTGGTATTTTACAGTGATTCTATTTAGCATCTTCTATAGTTCTTAGCACTGATAAAAAACTGTTGTCTAGAAACCTAAGTATCAAAGTCTTTTTAGAATTATTTTATCTGAAGTAGGAAGAGGACAGCACCCAAAAAGGCAAGTGTCAAGTAGGAAATGAAACATATGAATTTATATATGCATTGCTTTCTGACAATGTTCTCACCAAACTAATAAACTTGAAAAGTTGTGTTTCTGTGTGAACATATTTGGATAACTTATGCCAACCCAAATGAGAGGTGGTAAGGAAAACATGTATGTTTCATGGAGCTCAAAATGATTTCTTGATGGTTGAAATAGAATTTTCCTGCTCAGGCGATAACCACAGAGGCGGGTTAAATGTATAGCACACCTCTTAGACTTCCGGGGAGCACCTGCTGGTGCCAGCTGGCACTTCCTGCTGCTTTAGCGTTCTGTGTAAATTTGTCTCCAAGGAAGAATGAGTAACGGTGGTAGAAGCCAGTAGTCTCAACTAATTGAGAGACTAAAGCAGAAGGAACATAATGAGGTCCAAAATGCAAGGCTGGCCTGGGTGAATGTTGTGGGAGTCTGTCTTTAAGTTGAACTGGGGAGCACCATCTTGTCCTGATTTCATTTTCTACTTCCAGTGTTGATATCTGTCTTGGCATGACCCTGTCCATGGTTCACATGTGTTAAACAAAATAATTAATGTTTACACAAACTTAATATAAACTAACTGAAGAAGGTGTAAGTTAAAAATAATTGTTCTGTTATGTCTGAAATAATTGCTATTTTGTGCCACAGGAGATTAAACTAAACTGCAAACAAAGGAGAGCGGCTCCTCCACAGTTTCGGTGAAGAGGTAAGCTGTGTGTGTGTGTGTGTGTGTGTGTG
>CM053750.1:46662947-46705564 GCA_028658305.1 Pachyuromys duprasi
AAATAGTTCACTGTGGTACAGTTAGTGCTGTCTGTGTGCATGTGGGTGTAGGGCCAATCACTGGAGTAATAGTCAACTAACATATGCTATACCACTGAAGAAAATTAACTCTCCCTTTCTCAACAGCCATCACCGATGGAGAGATTCTCACTAGAGGTGGGGCTTTGTGAGTGCCTCTCATGTCTATGTTGATTAGACTTTTCTTTTGCCAGTCTTGTGCAAGCAACTATGCTTTCTGTGAGTTCATGAGTGCAGCTGCCGTTAGGTCCAGAAGGCATTATTTTGCTACAGTTCTTTCTGACCTGGCCTTACAATCCTTCTTCCTCTTCATACTTGAAATTCCATGGGACTTAGAGGGAGGAGGTATGATTTAGGTGTTTCGTTATTATTTTAAAATATTTATTATTATTGAATTGCATATGTGTCTGTGTGGAGACATGTGCACATGTTACTGTCGGTACTTAGAAAGTCCAGGATAGGGTGTGAGGTCCCTGGGAGCTGATATTATAGAGAGTTATAAGTTACTTGCCTAGTTCGTACTAAGAACTGTACTTGGGCCCTCTTTAAGAGTAAGTAGTACATGCTCTTAACTACCAATCCACCTCTCCATCTCCTTCATATCACATTTAGAGCTAGGCACTCCACTGTAGGCTTGGTTTTTCAAAAACCTACTTTATATAGGGTTCTTAAATGCTTTTACCTCCTGTCCAACCCACTGGTTATTAGGAAAAGGGGGTTGTGGACCTTTTCAGATGCACTTTCTTGGGAGTGTTTCCAGTCTTTGTCCTCCAAATACCAGCAGTCCAGTCAAATAGAAAACAACAAACAGCAACATGAATCAACAGCAGTGGCATGATTCAGCAGAAACAGAAGAGTCTGCCGAATCAGAACTAATCAGCAAAAAACCGCAAGACTCAGCCAGAGTGCCACGAGATTTTCTCTGCTCTGGAATATTTCTCTAGTGTAGAAAAATAAAGACCAGTGAAGCGATGTGCACTTTACAAAGAATAGTGATGCAAAAGCAATTTCTCCCTGTCTGTCGGTTTCTGTTTATCCCTTTTCAGTCCACACAGGCTGTTTAAAAACCACTTCTCTTGCATGAGACATCTTCCAGCAAAGCATGAGTGCTCTCACGTTTCTCTTTTCAGTTGACCAAGGTTATTTGCCCTCTCATGAGTTTGTTTTCAACTGATGATGAACTAAAAACATTTCCACACCCCCATTTGACACCAAAACAAACAAAAAAAAACCACATAAAAGGAATCAAAAAATTCACTACACTCCACAGTCACTTATTCTCGCTACCTTGATAGTTGTGCTGTCTCTATATTATCTCCATTGCATAAAGAAATATCTCTGATGACAGGTGACAGATGCACTAATACACGGTTATAAAGTCAAGTATTTAGAGGGCACTTTGATACTCATTCTCTTTAGCAAAATAATAGTGTTAGATTCTTCACTGTGGTCTATCATTTTTCCAGTCACAGATTTATAATACTACACATGGGTCCTTCTGCTGGAGCAAGACTTAAATGCAATTAGAAAGCTGTTGGTGGAACTCCACAAGGACAAAATATATCAGGGCATGAGGGTCCTCTATGAGACTGTTTCTCCAACCAAGGACCATATAAGGATATAACCTAGAACCCCTGCTCAGATGTAGCACATGGCATCTCAGTAACCAAGTGGGTTTCCCTAGTAAGGGGAACAGGAGCTATTCCTGACATGAACTCAACAACTGGCTCCTTTTCCCTCCCCCACCCCCACCCCGATGGAGGAACAGTCTTGCTAGGCCACAGAGGAAGACATGGCAGACAGTCCTGAAGATACCTGATAAGCTAGGGTTAGATGGTAGGGGAGGAGGACCTCCCCAATCAGTGGACTTGGAAAGGGGCAGGGAGGAGATGAGGGAGGGAGGGTGGGATTGGGAGGGAATGAAGGAGGGGGCTACAGCTGGGATACAAAGCAAATAACCTGTGATTAATATAAAAAAATTAAGAAAATATAAAAAAGAAAGCTATTGTTTATTCCCATAACATTCATGACATTACTGCAACAATAGACATATCCTGCATTATTGTTGTCAATGGGGGGATTAAATCTGGCCAGTTAATGATTTCTAGCACCTAGAAGCTTATGAAGCATCATCAGTTCCGTGAAAGTTAGCCAGTAGGGATGAATCTTCCAGGCCAGTACTACTTTAATTCTTTTGTTGTTGTTGTGTTTAACCTGTGACCAAAGTCGGTGGTGTCTTCAGGAATATAAAGTTATGAATAGTAACCAAGAGCAAGACAGTAAATAGATTATATAGTTTTGGGGGTCCCCAAAGCTCTCTGACTTACAACTGGAGGAAAGGTGTTCTACACCTGGCATTGAGCATTTATTTATTTAAATAGTCTACATAGCTTCCGAAAATATCATTGCATCCCTTCCATGTAGGGGAACTCCAATTAAGTTATTTATGTATTTTTTATTTTTAAAAGAAGCTTATAAAATATTAGGCTTACATATGCCTTTTTCAAACATCCTAAGTGTTAATATTTTAAAGGTACAAAACTATATATATATAAATAGAAATTATTAGTCACATATGTGTGAAATAGTTGATTTTAAATTATGTTCTAAGATTACCTAAAACAAAAATATTTCTCCTACAATATTGTTACATCTTTTCATTTAAATTTTTATCCCTTCATCAGTGGGCTTTGTTTTCAGTGTGAACTTTCAGGCTTATATGTTTTAACATATAAATATATAAATTTTTGTAATCTGTATTTAAAAATATTTAGTACCATATTATACATAATAAAGAGTTTCATTGTGATACATTCTTACATGTTCATAACATCTGGGCTTTTTAGCAGGACCTTTTGAATGCCATTCATAGAAGAGAATATTTTCCTGCATCTGACCTTTCAGTAAGACTCACACTTTAAAATGTCAGAGTAAACACTCCTCTGCTCTTAGATGATGCCTGACTTTTCTATTGGACATGTTATTTCCATTTCTCCATAACAGAGGAAAATCATACAAAACATATATCTGTTTTTAGAAACCTAGCCTAATTAAAGACATGAAACTTGCTCAATAGCAGTTTTCAAGGTGGTATCTCATACATTATTTATATTTGTATAAATATTTACTCCATAAGAGTTTACCTCTTTTTATCAAACTTCTACTTCTGACCAAGATGGAATGACAGAAGCCACATGGACCCATTTCCCTAAGCAGCAAAATGGTTTTGGTTGTATTTGTCATCAGATAACAAACAATTATGGCCCTGGAAAGATGGAACACAGTGAGTGATTCCTCCAGTTAACCTTGGAAGGAAGCTTCTAGGACGCTATGAAGGAAGGAGGAACCCTGACAGCAGCAGACCTCAGTGGTAGCTAGGGATAGAAGTGGACTATTGCCTTTCTTTCTTATTTTCTTTCTTTCTCTATTCTTTTTTCCTTCCTTTCTTCATTCCCTCTTTCCATTCTTTATTTTTATAAAGACTGAAAAGTCTTGACTTGTTTACTTCTTTCTTTCTATCTCAAATTCTTAGGGTTATAGAATGAAAGCTTGACAACACCTCGTATTATGGCACTTTGGAAAGGTAATTGGTTTGTTTTCTGTTATTATACTTATTTGTAGTTGACAGTTACAGTCTTTTCATACTTCCCTGAAGTGACTATCCACATCTATTGTTTGTCACCTCCTCTTGTAATCAAATACCATAGCAATGGATATTCCCAGAAAAGCTGCCTCTTGGGTGAAAACTACTTGAGATATCATAGAATTATAATCAGTGTTGCTGAGATAATTATTATAATCATAAATGTACCAGTAATGGACTACTGAATAATGTCAGAAGAATTACTAAGAGCATGGAGTTGATTTTTCAAATATCCACCTCCCTATAATTTAAATTTTATGACATAATCTTGGTAGGGTTTTAGTGTGAACTACTTAGATATAAATATCATCTAAATATTACCCTTAGTTACTTAAGCACAATTTCAGAGCACAATTATGTCCTCTAAGCCTAAAGTTTAGCTTTCATAAACTGTTACATGTCACCACTAAACTGATCAAAACTGTAATGGTAGAGAGATGTCCATCTTTGTATTCATTCATATATCAAGTCGATTTAATTTTGGCTATGGAAAAAAGTATTATTGAGTAATTCCTTTCCTTTGCTCATGGCTGGATGGTGGTCAACGGACTTGTGAGGAGGAGTCTAGTTCTTCTTTAGGCTATTATTAATTACCACCACCAAAAAGAGGGCTCATTCCTGTAGATGGTATCATCCTTCTGGGCTTCACTCCAGCACTCACTTCCACACAAACAGGAATGTATGTGGCCTTGTTCACTGTGTGGATGTATGCCGTGCTGCAAGTACCCTAGTAATTTAATATCTATTGGCTTTGTTTTTCAAAGGGGATAAGGACCAGTAAAATTAAAATAATCACTCAGGAGCCAGTAAGATGGTTCAGTGTGTAAAGGTACCTGATATTTAGCCTGGTGACCTATGTTTGATCCTAGTGACCCACAAGGTGGAAGGAAAGAAAGGGCTCTTACAAGTTGTTCTCTGACCTTTGTCTCCACACCCGCTACACATCTTGCATTCACTCATTAATACACTGTGGCACGCATATACCTCTCACACCACATGCATAATAAATAAAGTAGCAAACTCAGGAATCCTATTATACTGCTGAAATGAGGCAGATGGGCAGAAGTTTGATTTATTCCCTAAAGGAACTGCTTTTCCCAGTGTTTTTTGAGTATCTGGTTTGCGGATGCCTTGGTCACTATGGAGACCTTTGTGATACTCTTCCTCCCAGTCCCCGTGCTTCCTTCCTGCCCTCATTTCTGTTTCCTTCTTGTGGGAGTGCTGTTCTTTGTATTTTTACACTTCCAGTTATCTTTTAATTAAATCACCATGGAGCATTATTGAAAGTCCTTAGGGCTCGCTCACTCAGCTGGAGGCATCTCTCTTCTAACTACAAACAAGTGTTCATTTAAATGAAGTTTGAGAAATACTTCTTCTTCGAGGTTTGTTTGTGAATTACTTGCAGAATCAACTTCCAAGTTTAGGCCAATGAAAGATAAGATTTTGGTAAAACAAATTATGAGTTTGATAACTATTAGGATTTTACCTAATAAAATAGTTTGCATTTTTTATAAATACACTCCTATTATTATATTCCTAATACTCTCTATTAATTCTGAACATGAAATGAACATGGTATATATATTTACCATACAGAGAGACCCATGTGGCTCCTTCTGTTACCCATGTAATATAGCAATGTTGGATCAGTCCTTATACTCTCAATTAATTCTGAACATGGAATAATGAATGATGCTAATATATATGCATATAGATAGATAGATAGATCCTTCAGTTGTCCATGTAATACAGTAATGTTGAATAAGTCTTGAGGCTCAGCTGTGCTGAAACTTCATCCCTAAGCACCTCACTATTCATGTTCAATCTAAAACAGATACCCAGTTGTCATGGGCGAGGCATAGTACCTGATGTAATGTTTGCACTAATCAAAGTTATACAGAGATGGAAAGCAAGCAAATAATGAGCATCCGCGCATCAGTCAGAATCAAGAACGTCTTGAATGAAGGCAGATGATTTCTGACTGAGCAGTGGCATGCATGCCATTTGCGCTTGGCCAATGCTGGGTATACAGTTGCCTGTCCCAGGAGCTGAGATTACTAAGCATTACCTCGTTATGATGGCGTCAGCATCTTGGCTCATCTGACTCAGCCTTGTTCCAGAGGACACCGTAATTATCTGGCATGTGGGTATCATGCGGAAAAAGAAAACATGCCAGAGAGGAGACCAACCTGCACCTTCTCTGAGTTCGTTTCCTAAAATGCAGGCACATGAAAATTTCTCCAAAGCCAGACCACTAAAGAGTACCTTGTTTATGGGGATGCTTCTATAGTCTAGCAGATCAAATGGTGACAGCTGTTGTGAAGAGGTCACTGCATATTACAGTTTTCCTGAGAAGGTGGATGTTTTCTTGTGCCAGGCCACAGAGGAAGATGATGCAGCCAGCCTTAATGAGACCTGGGAAGCTAGGGTCAGATAGAGGGGGAGAAGGTGCTCCCCTACCGGGGACTAGGGAGAGGGCATAGTGGGAGAAGAGGCAGGGTGGGTGGGACTGGGGGGAGATGAGGGAGGGGGCAGCAGTGGGGATAAAAAGTGAATAAATTGTAATACATACATACATAAATATGTAAAACCTTTTTTTAAAAGTCCTGGTGGTTGTTTGCAGTGTTTTGAAGATAGTGTCTCTCTATGTAGCCTGTGCTGACTTCAAACTTGTGATCCTCTAGCCTCAGGCACCCCAGTATTCAGAATACAGGCATGTGTGACCACACCTGGCACAAGAGAGATGTTTAACAAAGAATGAGAACAAACTATCCACAATCTCACAGTACCATTATAGTACAGGGCCACTGATCTACAGTGTTTCTTGTCAACTAGGGCTACATCATGTGACTCTCTCTCAAAAAGAAAGAGAGAGAAAGGAAACAAGGAAGGAAGAAAGGAAGGAAGGAAGGAAGGAAGAAAAGAGAAAGAAAAAGAACCCTCCTCTTGCCAGGGGAAGTCCCAGAGTCAGCCATCCTGCTCCTGGCTTTCTTGCTTCAAGATTGATGAGCTATCCAGACACTGGGCTCAGACACTATGTTTGCTGGGTGCAGCCATCTTGGAGAACCTGTGATCCCAGAGGTCTGGCTAGTCTCTCTAGGGAGAATAAGAGAAGCAGTTGCTGGGCTGTTTCCATGGATTACAGCTGTCAGGAGGCCCGAGGTAGGAGCCCCACATCCCCAGGACCCAGAGGTATCCATGTGATAGTGAGAATGGGCATGTAACCAGAGGCTGAGACCACACACCAGTGGCTGCCCGGAGACTTTTCCCAGGATTAGTCTGGTGACCTGAGGTTAGGCCCTCTCATTTCCCTCACTTTGGGCTCTTGTCTCACCTGGGAAACATGTGTGCTGGCATTTTGGGTTCCACAGTGTGGCCTGTCGGTTGAGCTACAATCACAATTATCATGCTGTTCAGACACCATGTGCAATCAGTGCCACCATCTTGGATCCTTTATTTGGAGACAGAGTCCCACTAAATTGACCAGGCTGGTTTTGAAGAATACAGCCATCTTGAAGTAGAATACGGTAGAAAAGATTAATTATTAGATAGTAATTTATTAATTTATTTAGCAATTAACTTAAGACAGTGATTGTACTGTCTACTTGCCAAGCATGACTTCACTTGCTGCATGGAACAGAATGACCTGGAGAAATAGTTGAAACAATGAGTCATTGCCTTAAACAACTTACTGACTGCCATGCACACTTCTGTAAAAGCTTGCTTGCTTGTCTGCTCTACCTTATGGTTTCAGAGTACAAAATGAGAATATAGATAGGATCAGACATCAAAAATTTTCAGGAGCTGTCCTGGCTGCAGTCCAGAGAGATGGCTGAGAGATGGTTCAGCAGTTATGAGTGCATACTGCTCTTGCAGGAGAGCCAAGCTCAGTTTCTAGCACCCAAGTCAGGTGGCTTAAAACTGATTGTAACTTCAGCTTCAAGGAGTTCAGCTTCTTGCTTCTTTGGGGACTGCATTTATACATGTTTGTGTGTGTGTGCACACTCACATGCACATTCATGTACACATACACACTTAAAAATAAAATAAATCCTTAAAAACTTAAGCTGATAGTTAAGCATGGTGGCACATGCATTTAATCCCAGCCCTCAGGAGGCAGAGGAAGTTAGGACTCTGTGAGTCCTAAACCAACCTGGTCTACAATAGTGAGTTTCAGGAAAGCCAGAGCTATACAGTGACCCTATCTCAAAAACAAAAGCAAAATTTGCCTAAGTTGTAAGTATGGATGTATTAGTGTTTGTCTATCCTTTAATAATTATTTTCTAACAAAATATACTTATTGTGTGTAATGTGTGTGAGGAATTAATTCTCTTTCTCTACCATGTGTGTTCCAAGGATTATATTCAGGTTGTCAGTCTTGGTAATAAGGTCAAGTTTTATTAGCCCTGAACCATCTAACTAGCTTTCATATTTTTAACCTAATTGTGCTGTGCACAGTTACACAGTTTCTATAACATCTACCCTGGAAAATACCTTGAAAATATTTTTGCTCTGTTTATTGTTAGGTAACATGTATATTCTTGAAGTGTCCAACAGGAATGCAACCCTTTTGTTCAGTGTAGGGTTCTATAGTTTTTAGGGAGGGCCTTGATGTGTCGCTCCACCTGGTCTGGAGCTTGCTACATAGATCAGGCTGGCTTCAAACCCTCAGAGATTTGAGTGTCTTTGCTTCCCAAGTGCTGGTATTAAAGGATGGGGCTCTACATTTCCATGACTTAAATATATGCTGCTTATTGTGTTTGTACAGTTCCCCACCCGGGCTTTCTGTAATCTGTGCAGGCTAACACAGGCAGACATATGTGGTGTTGAGTGTTTTAGACTGTTGCTAGTGAGACTGAGGAATTGAATTTTCAATTATTATTGCTTAAACTAAAAATTAAAATTCACACATGGCTATTAATGGTCCTGTTGGAGAGCTCAAATCTAAATCTTTTTGCTCTAGTTTCTAGTAACTTGATCTCTGGCTTTCTGAGAAGGACATATTAAAGTCCACCCATTTCCAATGGAGTTACTCCATCTTAAGCTTCTAGTAGTTTCTGCGTTCCATGCTTGAAAACTGCATGAAGTGTATAAGGTTGAGTGGGATCGAGAACAATCGGCTGGCTGTGGTACAGTGGGGTCTGTTGGGAGGACAGAGTTCACATCCTGGGTTGCTGAGGTCAGAATGCCAGCAAGGCCCCTCACTACCACTGCTGTGCCTCCTTCTGAATTGCTGAAAGGAGCGGATGCATTGCTCTACCTCAACAAGAATAAGAGAGGTCAACAGGATGGGAGCCTAGCACAGCTGTTGTCATCCTGTCTGTTCTTCCCAAAAGTGAAGTTATTGCTCCTTCTCACTGTGACTGTCTTCCTTGGAGTTTGCTTTTGAGCAGGGCCATACCCAAGAATTGTTTTTCTGTTTTTTGTTTTTTGTTGTGTTTTTTTTTTTTTTTTACTATGAAGAGTAGCCCTGTGTCCCCATTCAAGTGAATACAGTTGGATCTCTTAAAGCTGTAGTCAGTTATCTTTTCTGAATTCATTTCACCATTTTCCTCACATTACTTTTTAAAACCACATGTGTGTTGCCATCTTTCCTAAGAGTCTGTTATGTCATTGACATGGGATAAATTCATTGCATTTATTATAAAAGGGCAACAGTTACAACAAAGGCTTTTCTTCATAAAAGGATTCACTGTCACACACCTTCTGTGTGATCCCAGGTTGTCAGTATTTCCACCAGGAATGGCAGGGCTGCTTGTTTAATCCTATTGGTGTTAAGCTTGATATTTCACTGACATCAGGGCTTGGAGAACAAGGAAAAGAGCCTAGCATTTGATTTGCCAACTTAGAATAATACTCACACCACAAAGATTTGCGTACTCCTTTATGTAGAAAGGAGATGCCATCTGTGTACCATGTATAGGTGGCCTGGGGTAGTGTTTCCTCATGTATAGGTATAGGATAAGTAATAATTCATTTAGAGTGTCAATGCAAGAATGAGATGGGTAGTGTTCTGAGATTGGTCTCAGGAGGTGATATGAGATGTTAAGAGTTAGGCCTGGCTGAAGGGGCAAGTGTTAGTTCTCTACCAATGCTGCTTGAAGAGGGAGAATTTGGAAGCAGGGTAGTCTTCAGAAACCCTTGCACATTAGATGGAATAGGTAGTGAGGAGAGAAGACAGCAATAACTGACTCGAAGGTTAACCTCTTTGATTCATGTATAAGAAGGTGCCTTTGCTGCCAAAGCTAGTGAATAAGATACCCATCTTTGGATAGCATGGTATAATTTCTTTTGATAAGTATGCAATGGTGCAAAGTAAGGTCCTAGTTGGTGACCCCAGACCCTGAGTGCATATCCCTCCTTTTCATTAACATAGAGGGAGAATGGATTAGTTAGAAAATATAAGGCCAGAGCTTGGAAGAGGGCCAGTTGAGGTTTACAAAATAGCTTGGTGATGGTTGAAAGAAGAGATTCCTATGAGGGACAGGGTGTGCCTCATGTAGGGGGCTGGAGGGAAGAGAGAAAGAAGGAACCCAAAAGCATAGGAAGCCAACTATTCCTAAATAGGATAGAATTTTGTCCCTGGTCGTGGGTACTATGAGTGGCTGAATTGTTTTCAGTTTAGGGTAATGGCGTTCTAAATTGGAGTAATAGCTAATCCCAGATAAATAAGTAGAGGTGTAGAAAGTTGGACCTTAGTGTGTGAGACCGTATGTCCCCAGCTGAACAATAAAGTAGAAGTGACTGCCTGACTAATTTGCAGGGACATACTACAAAGGAGAAGATCATCTTCATATTGTATAAACTTATATATATGAAAAGACAAAGAGAGTAAGTCAGAGGCTGGACCCTGGCCAAATTGGTTCTGGCTGTCCCAGAAACCTTGGGGTAGGACTGTCCAAGTAAGTTGGGTAGAAAGATGAGTGTCTGGGTTGGTCCAACTAAAAGCAAAGATGCTTTGTGACTTGGGAGCCAGAAGATTAAAAAGGAAGGCATCCTTAAGCTTCAGGACAGAGAAATGAGAGGTCTCTGAGGGAATGGTAGAGAATGTAGGAGTCGGGTGTTATGGGGTGACTGAGAGCCATTTCTGAGTTGATTAAGTTGGAGGTCCTGAACCAAGAAATAGGTTCCACTTGGTTTCTTAACTGTGAGTAGATGGAAGAAGTGGAACACTGAAGAGTCTTTCCTTTCTTTCTTTCTTTCTTTCTTTCTTTCTTTCTTTCTTTCTTTCTTTCTTTCTTTCTTTCTTTCGTTTTCTCTCAATTTATTGACAATCAGTATAAATATCATCCTCCATGAAGATATTTAAGAGTTTTTCACATCATTCTTCAAGTTTATATTAACTATGTAAATAATATCATAAACCATGAAAATTCATTCCATGTCTTACCATAGTAAAAACATAATCACGTTTTTTTTTTAGAGCTAAGCTGCTTAAGTCCCCTGAGTTTATGGGCAGAGAAAGAGAAAGAGGGAGGGGAGGGAGAGAAAAGAGGTCATTGAGTTTGGGTGCCACTTGAGAAGCCTGTAAAGGAAAAGGTGTGTTAGACTGTGTGGGATGGAGAAGGGGGAGACTGGCTGGCAAGCTTGGCAACAAGCAGGTGGGGGGAACAAAAGAGAGGCTCCTACTTTGACTATGAGATCCCTTCCCAGGAAGGAGATGATATAGGTTGGTACCATCAGGAAGAAGTGAGTTAGGAAGATACCCCCAAAGATACAGTTGAGTGGTGGAGTTTGGTGGGATGGACAAGACTGTCCCCCTACTCTGATAATAGAGGGATGAGAAGAAGAAGGGGGTCTTTGAAACTTTGTCAGGACAAAAAAAAAGTCCCGTTGTTCAGAAGGTAGGAGGTGGATCACCCTGTTATTGTGATGACTACCTAAGGCTTCCTGCTGAAGATGGTCATAGTTGGGCCAAGGGAGCCCAGGTCTCCTCAATCATCCAAGGTCAGACCTAGTAGGCCAGCTGAAGGGTGATTTGGATTTGATAACCCTATGCTATGAGGGGCATGAGGACAGTCAGCAGGCCAGTGTTCCTCTTGATGGTACCATGGGCATAGCTGGAATAGTTTGTGAGGGTTTCATCTGACCCTGGCCCAATGACCTTCCTGACAGTATTTGAAACAGGGACCCAGAGGTTCCTAGTCTTTGGAAGCCTAAGCACCTTCTATGGCTATAAGACTCAGGGGAGTCATACATTACCAGAGAAGGCCCCAAAGTGAGGCACGGAGACCAGGATCAATGCAAACAGCAAGAGGTTTATTGTTGCCACTGTTTTGGGACCACCCTACATCCAAGTAGGAGATGGGCCTGAGGAAAAAGGGTTTGGGGTTTTTAAAGGAAAAAAAAAAAACCCACAAGCAGGGAATTACATGCCTTGGCATTGAAGGACTGGGTAAAAGGATCTATAGGGAGTGACCTTTAAAATGATTGATTGGTCCTGGCTGGGCCATCTGGAGGATATCTGATCATGAGCAACTCCTGGAATGTCCTGGGGAGAGGGAGCAATTAGCACATATACAGGACCACAGTCATGTTGCCTCAGCATATCTTGGGTCCTGGAACTTACTGCCTGTGAAGGTGGCTTGGGCCAAGGACCATTTGTGGTTTTCCTGGAACTGTTTCTGAGTTCCTTCTTTCTGGTAGGGTGGGGCCATCATGCCCCTTTGCTCTCTGGAAAATCACTAAGAGAACTTGGTCTAATATGGGGCCTAAAACTCAAAATGGTGTCAGTAAGGTTAGCTTGACTCCTTCATGGCCTGCTGAAAGGCCTTAGACAACATTGGTTTTTTTGTTTGTTTTAGGGCTTTTCATCTTTCCCAAAGTACACTTTGAAGGCCATGGCTAAGACTTCTGCCTATAGGTTTAAGTTTGGCCCTAATGTCTGAGAAACTCTGAGGAAGTAGGCCATGGGAAGTTGTTATCCATCTGCAGTCTCATGATCCACACTGGTATTTTGTGAAAGGTGCTTTGTACGGCAGCCTAGGAATTGAGTCGGGTTGTCGTATTTGTCCAGGATGATTTGGATTTTTTCATAATTTACCATTTTAAGGGTAGTCTTGCAAAGTCCAGCCAGGGGGAAAGTTACAAATATATCCCTGGCAAGGATACCTCCTAGGGTACTATAATTCCTTTTAGGGTCCTGGTTGGGAACTGCCTTAGCCCTGACTGGGTGGGCAAACAGTCACTGAGGAGGGAGAGAGGGAAACCAAAGAGGTTAAAGAGGATGAGAAGGGACTGTGGGTTGAGGCTGATAAGGGGGAGGCTCACTAGTGTGGTCAAAAATAGTGGAGGAATTTTCTGGTTTGGGCTTCATAGCAAAGAGGAGTTCATTTCTACTTTGTAGGTTTAATGCCCAAATGGTGTCATACCACATTATTCTTTTAAGATTACCTATGTATATACTTTTAATTATCAACCTCAGTGTTAAAGGTACAGGTAAGTGGTAGGTTACAGATTTTTAACCTTACCCAATATGCTTACATATTTTTAGGAAAGATTTATACCTTTGCAAAAGTTTTAGAGATCTAGACCAAAACCAAGAGTATGAGATGAGAACAATAGTCCCCATTGGGAACAGTCTGTCCTTCTATTTTGCTTTGCAAAATCCTTTTTCTGTCACATCAGGTGGCTGGCCTGATATGAGACAGATATTCTGGAGGAAATCTTTAAATACACATGCTTGGAACTAGAAGAGGTGGAGCCATAACCCAACTCCAGAGCCAGATTTCAGTTCAAGTTGGATAGCAAAAAAAAAAAAAAAAAAAAAACAAGTCAAATGCCACTCATATCTAAAAGATACCCCAATCCCTATAAAACTGAATCCAGTAAGGTGAAAACAATGAAGGCTTAGAAATGAAAAATTTAAGCCCTATCTATAGAGAGTGACACTAAGAAAGCTGAGAAGAGCTAGGAGAGCAAAGCTTGTTGTGGATATAAACATGTTTTTGTTTAATCCCAGGTGTGGGATGTGGGACTGATTCAGATGGTCCACCGCAGCAAACTCTTTGTCTTGTACCAGCTCTAAGAGGAGCTCTTTGACAGATGCAGATAGTTTAAATCTTAGGACTCTGGAGAGGGAATGAATGCCAGAGCCCAAAGAATGTGGAAGAGCTCCAAGAAAGAACACTACTGCTGCTTCCATTTTTACTGTGATACAAAAAGTTGGAGATCTCCTGAAACAAGGATTGGACTGGTTCCAAGGAACTGACCTTAACCAGTAGGAAGCAGCAAAGGGAAATGCTACCCCTCTCCCACCAACCCTTTCTCTCTCCTACCTGGTGTTGGGATGTTGGAAGGGATTGGGATGGAGTAGGAAGAAAGAGATATAAAGCATGTAAATAAAAGTTTTTTAAAAGTACCCCAAGAGGAGCCAGTGTGTGCATGCTACAGCCGGACTACTCCTTTGCTTTCCCTCTCTCCAGCTAGGTGTGGATTCTGGCTCCCACTTTGCAACAAATTTATAGCTTCATCAACCATAACTAAAAGGACAGGACATTTACAGTGTGTGTAGGGGGGAGAGGAGACAAGATAATAACAAACAAGGCTTGGTGTGGAGAAGAGAGAGAGTTTGAACATAAGGGATTTCCCTGATTGCTCCCAGTATTTGTTAAACTCCTGAATAATATTGGAATCTAGGGTGCCGTTAGGGGACCATTTGAATTGATTATCTAAGGGATATTGAGGCCAAATTTAACTGCCAAAATGAACAAATTTTGGCAATTAATCTTTCATGTCTTTAATAAATCTTTCATGTCAAGTTCCATTTTTACAGACCAGAGGTTTTCTAAGAGGCATCCTAAGGCAGAATGAGAAGGTATGAAAGATATGGTTCCCATGGATGAGAAAGAGGAAGAAAAATGTCACTGAAGCCTGTAGTTGTGGGAATTGCCAAGACGCAGAGAGGACTGAATGAGGACCAGGTCATTCAGTGGGTCATCACTGCACTCAATTTAAGTCAGGGGCTTAGTCTGGCTAAGCACAGGAAAGACTTGACACCTGGTCCCAGGGCTGAAGTAAAAGCCAGAAGACAAGGACAAAAACACCCAGCTCTAGGGTGGGGGTGCGGGTGGAGCCCTGTTTCATCCACAAGAACAGGTGGAAAATAGTTACAAAACCCACTGGGGCCTAGAGGTGCTGCTGTTGGAGTATGGTAAAATCCAGAGGGAACATGGGAAAAGAAGGCAGGGAGGGGCACAATAGCTCAGTTGGGCCTAAGGAAACTGCAACATTGCAGCTCCAAGGATTAGGAGATGGGGGTCAGGTAAAGAAGGCCAGCTGTAGCCTTAAATTCTGGCTGGGGGTACCCACGAGTATCAGAGGGGTGGTAGACACTCAACAGTCACTTCCTTGGACTCAAGGAAATGTTTCCACTGACCAAATGGGAAACTTACCTAATTGGCATTGATGAGGTGCTGTGTGATCCCATGAGCCAGAAAGTGAGTCTGTAGCTGTTGGACTGGGCATGAGGAATAGGGTTCCAATGTATCTCAGACCCCGCGGGGGAGCATGGGCAGCAGGAGAGCCTATCCAAGTCATGGCACCAAATGTGTTACAGCTCTGAGGGGAAAGGTTCCCCCAATACAAGTGCTACAGCTCTGAAGGAAAAGATATCACGGCAGTCCAGAGCTAAGGAATACCACAAAGCCATATTGCATAAAAACTTCACACAAGATATTTTTTGGGAGAAAGAAACCCGGGAGGGTGGCTACCTCAGCTTGGGTGAGAAGCAGCAGGGAACTGAGCAAGATTTATATAGGGCTTCAGGGGCAGGGGCCAGAACACAGCTTTCCACGGTGGCCTGTGATTGATGGGATTTGTGAGGCCTGATCTTGGGACAAGATTAGGGATTGGCAGAAAGGAATGGATAAGGCAATATCCCTGAAGATATAACTAATTGGTGGGGTTTGGTGATACTGGTAAGGCTGGCCCCCTACTCTGACAACAGAGGAACAAGAAGAAATGGTGGGTTTTTTGTTTGATTGTTTTTGTGTGTTTGTATTTTTTGCAGGGTGAGGGAAAGGTTTATGCATCTTACACTTCCATATTGTTGTCCATCACCAATGGAAGTCAGGACAGGAACTCAGGCAGGGCAGACACCTGGAGGCAGGAGCTAATACAGAGGCCTTGGAGGAGTGCTGCTTACTGGCTTATACCACATGGCTTGCTCAGCCTGCTTCTTTAGAGAACCCAGGACCACCAGACCTGGGATGGCACCACCCACAATGGACTGGACCCTCCCCCATTGGTCACTAAGAACATCTTGGATCTCATGGATTCATTTCCTCAACTGAGGCTCCTTTTTCTCTAATGACTCTAGCTTGTGTCAAGTTGACATAAAACTAACCACTATAGGCGTGGATCTGATGCTGGGTAGAACTCAGCAGGTAATTCTGCTACCTAACTGTAGGTCAACTTCAGGCAGAGGGGAAATGGGCTCTGGTAAACGTAATAGCACAAAAGCAGATAGAAATACCTGCCTGGCAGCTAGAACATCTGCAGCCATATATAGAGATGACTGTGTATCAGTTGTTGTGGCAGAGCCTGACCTAAGCAGGTAACAGTCAGAAGCTGCATTGCCCAGGCTTCTGGAATCCTTGGTTCAATAACCACAGGTTCCATAACCACAGGGTTTCTCCAACGGTTTCACATCTTTCTGTGGCTCTGCCACAGGAGCTGGTATCAGATCCAGAGTCTCTGGCATCCTGCATTGGGAGCTCAGAAGATGTTGCTCTGAAGAGACCTCCACCCAAGGCCCCCTTGTCTTTTCCATCATTGCTTTTTGGATTCCTGTTCCTCCAGCAGTGACACAAGACTTCTGTATGCTGACTGCTAGGTCCAGAAAGGCATGTTGCACTTCAGATAATTTACCATCTTGTTCAGGCTGAACAGGTCTGGGGACTCACAAACATCCTGGGGTACATTTTTCATCCACAATCCCAGAAAGAAGCATATGAAGCTGCAGGGAAAAGACGGTTGTTGGGAAATAGAGTCAGAAGACTGACTTCTCCTTCCTTCGCACAAAAGTGGTCCCTAGAAGATGAAGCAAGGGGTGCCTAGACCATGTGCTGCTGAGCATAGTGGGTAGGAGATTTGGGCCAAATATGGAGAGGGTCCAGAAATTTTTCTGTCTCCTGCAGGGAAGGCTGGGCAAACTGGACTGGGCCAGGTGGAGAAGGATGCTCCTAGAGCCCTTTAACTTCCATTCTTCCCTCTGCTCCTCAAAACCAAGGAGCCCTAGCAGATCTCTGTCTTTCTCCACTTGCAGATAGGAATCCCAAGAGGAGTGCTTAGTCTTCAACTCTAGCCACCCCAAACATTCCTACTCTGCAGATGGGCATTTACCTCCCTCTTTACAGCAAACCTACACAGCGTGTTCTTTCCCTGGCTCTTTTATCCTGCAAACCTCACACAAGGGATTTATTGGGAGAAAAAAAACACAAAAAACAGGAAGGCAGCTGCCTCTGCTTAGTTGAAAAGAAGCACAGAACTGAGTAGAAGACAGAGTTTATTTATATAGGGGTCCTTGGGGCAGGAAGCAGAGCTCTCCAGAGTAGCCTGGGATTGAAGGAATTATGTGACCTAATCTTGGGGCACTGGTGACTTTTTTTTCTTTATGTAGAGCCTGGTCATTTTTTAGCTTTGAGGGGCTGAGAACAGCCATTATGGCTGTTAGGGAATGCCAGTTAAGGTCTTTTATTTTTTTAGGGTAAGGTCTCACAGAGATCTCTCTGCTTCTGCTTGTCTCTATAGTGCTGGGATTAAAGGTGTGAGCCATTACTCATGGCTTTAGCTAAGAATTTGTGTAAAAGTTTTAAAGGCTGTCTGCTAAAGACTGGTTTGAATGGTAGTGATCTTAGCCTGCTCTTGAGTGTCCTTCAGTGTGAGTATCTAACTCTGCTGCTATATAGTCTGAGGAGGAGGTGTGCCTCTCACAAGTTCTCAAAAGTTGTATTCCTATTTCTCTTACTTAGGCTGAAAGCTGTTTCTAATTTGGACCTTTCCTTTATTTCTAAATAGCTCCTGTAATAAAGCAAGCAAATGCCATGGAAGAGTACAGCTTGCTTCCCAGAACAATGACTTCAGCCCTTTGCAGTTGTTAAACATGCAGGTCTTTCAGCTGCCCCATGTAACAGTGATGACCTGTTTGGTTGTACGTTACCCTTTTTGACTTTCTTTATAAATTTTCAAGTCATCTTTTCTTTGAACATTTGCAGAAGGGAACAATCTAACTCAGTGTCCACATTTTAGGAACATAAACCTTTCAAGAAGCAGTAAAATCAAGAACTCTCTCTTTGAAAAGACTATCATGCAAGCCATTTTTGAGACCTGTTTTTGTATTCTAGTAACTGTTTCCCGGGATGAGCAATACAAAAGAGTCTAGGAACCAAAATCCCAACCAGATCCTGAAGCTGGACTAGAAAACAAACAAACAAGCCAGTGTATATGTATGTGTGCACGCATGTATATACCTATGTATGTATATATGTATATATATATACACTCTTGTGTATATGCTCATGAGTGTCTTTCTGTCTGTCTGTGCTTGTGCACATGAGCACTTTGCTATATACAGGCTGGTGGGAAGACTGTTGGAAGGATATCATGGGTGTCTCTACCTCCCTATCTGGCCAAAGCCATCACTCCTTACCCATGACCTTGTGCAGTCTTTGTCCCCTCAAACACTGGGCTCCTTTATTCTGTTTCCATTTTTGCTTTTAGCAACAATGTTGTATTATAAAAGCCCTTTTACGATTCCATCATATCTTTGAGTGTAAGCTAGACATATGTGAACTAATGATTATTTGAAATTATTTTTCTATTCAGATCCATAATCTCAGTGCTCTCCAAATATTTGAAGGTGACAATAAGTGGAAGATGGAGGAGGAAGAGGGGGTATAAAGTTTTCTCAGTTATAAGGATGTTGCTGTGATGAGGAGGTTAAGAGGTATGGCATTATTTTTGTAGTCTTTTCATCTTTATATTGTTTTGAGTAATGCTTACAACATGAACACAGCAGATTCCTCAGAGACAGACTTCAGAATTTTTCATGCAAGCTTACTGTCTTACACAGCAGTCTCGTAATAACTTATAAAGATTAGACGGGTGAACTCCTAATATATCTGTTTGAGATGTTTCAAGGAAAAAAAGAAACATATTGCCATGATGATTAGGCTCTACATTCAACAACACACCTAAAAATTGAAAATTAGCAAAGGCTTTTTTTGATCCAACACCATTCTGATATGTTTAATCAGGGCATTATTTTTGTTCTGCTATTTTTTCCTACCTCCTTGTAAGGATTCCTTCTTCATTTTTTTTTTAAGATCCAAACCACTTCTATCGTCAGTGGTTGAGCTCTGCATCTGTGTGGAGAGTAGGACAGTTTTGTGATTTGTGTCCCTTCCCAGGAGTACAGTTGACATCAGATTAGGCAGAATGATTTCTCCTGAGAAGTGGAATTTGATGGCTCTCTCTCCACTTTGAGCCGTCAGCCTGGTTAATCTTCCTGAAGACTGGAGATTCCTATGCAATGTGTGCTGTTAACTTGTGATCTGAAGGCAGACCATGCAGCTGGAAGCGATGGAAGAGAACAGCATGTTCTTTTGTCCAAAGACACAAACCCTGTTGTGTATTCTGCTTCTGAGGCACAAAAACCACTTTTGTTTCATTTTATTTCTTACAAGATAATGCACAGGGCTTGAAGTTTTGAAAGCATCACTTCAGAAGTTACTTTTTGAGACAAAAGAGCAAAACAATGTTGAAATTAGATTCTCTGGACTTTATATTGTCACAAGAATGGAGAAAGCAACCGGTAGATGTTTCTTAGAAGGTTGTTCAAAGGATTCGTTGAGTATCTCAGAAGTTAACGTACCTTCTAGTGCCCATTAAGTAGTCATTTTAGACAACCTTACACAAGTGTAAGTGTTTGTATCTATATTAATTTAGTCTTGTGTTACTGTTTTGTTTTTTAACTTAAAAAAAATATTCTCTTGCCTGTCCAGGCTGGTACTGCATTTCCTCTGTTCTCCTTCCTCCTCCTCTGTTCTCATTACTCTCTCTTCAGGACAACTTTTAAGTTCATTGTGTGAACCTAGCATCCTTACAGTTTGCAAAGTAAGAATTGTTTTGATGTTGTCAAGGTAGCAAACAAAAAAGCGTCAGAAGTAATTCAGAGAGAGAGAGACAGAGAGACATGAGAACTCTTAGGGGAAATGGGTACTCATTAAAGTGCATAAATTTTCTACCCTTAAAGTCTGACAAAACAAACCCCAAATCTCAAGACACCTGGGACCACTGAGACATTGCAGTAACATTAACATGGGGTAGACTCTGTGACCCCGTAGCAATCTGACCACACTGGTGAAAGAGGAAGACATCAGTCAGAGAGAGGAGATTGTTTGTGGAACTCACACTTATGCTTTCTACATGAAGAAACTGAGAGACAGCCAATCATGGTGATATGGACCCATAATTCCAGCACCTAGGAAGCTGAGACAGAAAGATCACCATGAGTTTAAGACCAGCCTGGACTACACAGTACCAGTCCAGCCAGGGCTGTATCAAACACACATGCACACACAAAAGGTAATAAGAGAAAATGAAAGAATTATAGAGAATGAAAGAGAAACACAGAACAATGATACATTGCCCCTAGTCACCCACTTTCCAAATGGACGATTCACCACATCTGTCTGTCCACACTTGCTTCTGCATTAATTAAGCTCTTTCAGTGTAAGGTATGAGTACTTCCTTGAGTGTCTTTGTGTATCAGATTGCAAGGGTGCCTGGGCACAGGGCTCTATGGATGAAAATCACAGTCTACCTGGACCCAGAACAGACTAGAACAGACCCTGAAATGAATATGCCAAGCACACTTGAGAACCCGGTGCCTTTACAGACTTCACACCCTGTGTGCCTCATTCCTTGGAACTATCACTTCCCCTTCTGCTGACCTCTGCTGATGTCAGCTGACCTCTACCAGGCGGTCTTCAGTCTTCTGCTGTCAATCAGAACTGCATCTGTGAGGCTGTCTAGTAGCAGCATAATCTATGAGCAGATTCCCCACCCTCGGAAAACTAGGCTCACAGAGCTTGTCATAAGTCCACTAAAGGTTTCTGTATTTCATTTTCTCTGGTTTGGACATACTCTGGCTTTGATGTACACAAAGAGTTAGCAAATTTCTTCTTCCTTCCTTTCTTCCTTTCTCTTTTTCCTTCCTTCCTTTCTTTCTTCCTTTCCTTCTTTCTTTTTTTGCTTCTTTCTTCCTTTCCTTTCCTTTCCTTTCCTTTTCTTCCTTCTTTCTTTCTTCCTTTCTTTCTTGGGCCAACTAGTAGAATCTAGGCAATTACACTTGAATAATATCCCCTTAGATTCTCAGTCACACATGTCTTAGCTCATTTCTTCCATCTTAAAATCTCATAAAGAATAAATTTCGTTGACCTAGCCCACTTCCTTTGCACCAGTTCTCGATACCCAGGTTGCAAATCGGCTCTCTGCACTCTTGAATCTATGCCTACGCAGGAACTGTCAACCAAGGCTTCCTGGACAAACACATGTCCACCAGGCCACCCTTCCAAAAAAGACATCTGCCTCTGAGCCCAGCTGTGGCTTGACTGCCCTGCAAGGTGCTGATTGTCTTAACTAAGTGAGGGCTTACAGCAGGTATGCAGACAAGAGAATAGAAGAACAAGGGACTGACAAAATGTTTGGGGGTTAAGTAGCTCGAGTTTTAGAAAAATATTTGGGATGTCGGTGTAGCTCAATGGAGATCTGCCTAGCTAGTGTGAGGCCCTGGGTTCTAGGAATCCCCAGCGGCAGTGAGCGAATGAATAAATAACTAAGTAAAGCAGCCAAGCTTGCATCTTGAATTTTTGCTTTCATCGCCACCTGCAGGCCAGAACTGGTATCAGGCTAAAGTGCTATTAGAGAAGGTTCTTTTTCTTTTTCTTTTTTCTTTTCGTTTTTTAAATATGTGGAGCTTTTTTTTTCTAAGAAAAGTTATTTCTTTTTTTACTATTATAAAATTAATACCTTACTTATAAGACAGTTATGTAAAATTGTTTATGTTTCACATATTTTAAACATTTTAAAAGAAAATTGAGATTTTTAAAAAAAGAAATAAAAGACAGATATTTTAAATATCTTTATATAATTAAAGAACACGGAAAAATCAATGTGATGATAGATCCATATTTATCACCCTGCACAAAACTAAAGTCCATGTGGATCAAAGACCTCAACATAAAACCAGACACACTAAACCTCTTAGAAGAAAAAGTGGGGAAAAGTGTTGAACTCATTGGCAAAGGAAACAACTTCCCGTGCAAAACACCAATAGCACAGGCTCTAAGAGCAACAATCAATAAATGGGACCTCATGAAACTGAAAAGCTTCTGTAAAGCAAAAGAAACTGTCATCAGAACAAAATGACAGCCTACAGACTAGGAAAGGATCTTGACCAACCCTATATCTGAAAGAAGGCTAATATTCAGAATATATAAAGAACTCAAGAAGTTAAAAAGCAAAAAATCAAGTAATCCAATTAAAAATGGGGTATAGAGCTAAACAGAGAATTCTCAATAGAAGAATATCAAATGGCAGAGAAACACTTAAAAATGCTCAAAGTCATTAGTCATCAGGGAAATGTAAATCAAAACCACCCTGAGATTTCACCTTACACCTGTCAGAATGGCTAAGATCAAAAACTCAAGTGACAACACATGCTGGAGAGGATGTGGAGAAAGTCAAACACTCCTCCATTGCTGGTGGGAATGTAAACTTGCACAACCACTTTGGAAATAAATCTGGCATTTTCTCAGAAAATTAGGAATAGTGCTTCCTCGAGATGCAGCTATAGCACTCCTAGGCATATATCCAAAAGATGCTCAAGTATACAACAAGGACATTTGTACACTTAAAGAAGCTAAGCAAGAAGGAGGACCCTAAGATGATTAATCCTTATTCCAAAAGACAAACAGGAAGGACATCAGAAAAGGGAGAAAACGGGGAACAGTACAGAAGCCTACCACAGAGGAACTCTGAAGGACTCTACCCAGCAGGGTATCAAAGCAGATGCTGAGACTCATAGCCAAACTTTGGGCAGAGTTCTGGAATCTTATGAAAGAAGGGGGAGATAGAAAGACCTGGAGGTGACAGGAGCTCTACAAGGAGAGCAACAGAACCAAAAAGTCTGGGTGCCGGGGTCTTTTCTGACACTGATACTCCATCCAAGGACCATGTATGGAAATAACCTAGAACCCCTGCACAGATGTAGCCCATGGAAGCTCAGTCTCCAAGTGGGTTCCCTAGTAGTTAAAACAGGGATGGTCTCTGTCATGAACTCAGTGGCAGGCTCTTTGATCACCTCCCTCTTAGGGGGCAGCAGCCTTATGAGGCCACAGAGGAAGACAATGCAGCCAGTCCTGATGAGGCCTGATAGATGTGAGTCAGAGGGAAGGGAAGGAGGACCTCCCCTGTCAGTGGACTTAGGGAAGGGCATGGGAGGAGAAGAGGGGGGAGGGGGGTTGGGAGGGGGCCACAGCTGGAATACAAAGTGAATAAACTGTAATTAATAAAAAATAAATACATTTTTAAAAAACTTAAAAAGTGGTATTTTAGCTGAGACAAAGGAGGCTGATGCAGGTCGGCGGGCTGGAGTGGTGTGTTGTGGGTAAAAGGTGAAGCTTACAGAGACCGAAGGCAAGAGGAGATGACATTTTTAGAAACTGGGAATTAATTAGCTGTTAGCACCTTTGTTTTTCATTTTAAAAATAGTTTTATGTATCATTGCCATCCTAGTCAGTGTTTATACAGCATGAAGAAATAGTACCAAGTCAAAAGTTCAATAGAGGCAAAATTAACAGCAGGATGCTTTCCTGAGAGTAGAAAATCGCTACTACGGTCTAGAAGAGCATTCTGTCAGCTGTTGACTTTCCCACCCAAGCTATAAAGAGCTTATAGGCTGCAGATTGAGTTCATTGACAGAGTGCTTAGCTACAAAAGCACAAGCGTCTGGGCTCAGTCCTTCAGAACACCAAAATAGACAGATAGATAGGCAAATATTTGCTTATTTCTATTTTTAGCAAATGTGTATTGGTGAATATAAGAATCAGGAAGTGAAAAGATCTTTACAGAGTTTTAATTTGGCTTTATAAAATAAAATTAAACTCTTTTTGAATTAATACTAAATTTTGTTTTTCTTTCAACTGATTCTAAGTACAGAGTGTGAATAATATTTGGCAAGAGTAGACAAGAAAGGCAGGTTCCTTGTGTTCATTCTTAACAGGCTATGCTACAGAGCTCAGGGTTGCCTCCTGTATGAGGGAGTAAAAGTTCTGTTTTGTTCTTGGAATGCATCAAGAATGTTCATTCATTTTTGGATGTTTGTTTTTCATAGAATACACAAGACAGGATGTCTTTAGATGAAGGTATCATGTCACACAAAAGACAAAAAGTATTTTTAGCTTAGAAAACAAAACTTCAATCTGGTTATATACATTAAACAAGTTTGAAAGGATTAGAATTGTAGTGTTTCGGCCCCAAGAGAAACATTATATTATGTAAATAAAGGTCTTCAGATTGGAGGAATATCAGGATACAAGGAGAAAGTATAGTTTTGCTTATATGTATATGTAATCTACAGGTATATGTGCATATATGCATATAAATAAGCACACACACATACAAACACACACATCTGATTTACAGTGAGATCATCTCTCAACAGGCATCAAACTTTTGCCCACACCCTAAGATTGAGTATTTGTTAGATTGCTAGTGAGTGTGTTTGAGAATAATATAAAAATACATAGTTTTCCCCTGCTCCTATTGGAGTAGATCTGTGGATACTGGGAAGGGAAAAAGCTCTTTCTCTCATACTTGCAAATGTTTAATAGTGTAGACACACCACATGGTGTGCAAAGACATGCAGTTAAATTAAATGTTTAAATAAATTAAATATTAAACATTAAACAATAAAATAAATTAACCTAAAAGTAAAACTAATAGTAGGATGAGGCATGGTGATGCATGCCTTTAATTCCAACAGAGACAGATAGATTTCTGAGAGTTTCAACTCAGCCTGATCTGCGTGATGCAAAAACACAAAATAAAAAGTTCAAAGGAGTGGGAACACAGTCTATTGTATGATATCTTGCCAATTTTCTACTTGAACTATGATTTACATTTAATTTTGTATCTGTCTATCAGGTGTCTTTTCTTTTTATACAAACATTTATTTTTTTTGTTTTATATAGATAAATGTTTTGCCAGCATGTATGTATGTGTACCTTTTGTGTGTCTCATGCCTTCAGAGACCAGAAGAGGGCATTGGATTCCTTGTGAGTGGGCATACAGCAGTTTTGTGAGACTGTTTGGGTGCTGGAAATCTAACCTGGATCCTCTGCAAAAGGAGCAAGTGCTTTTAACTGCTGAACCATTTCTCTAGTTACAAATGTCTTTTTTTTTTCTTTTTAGTGAACAGTTAACAGTCCTGTTTGTGGCCAAGTTATTTAGTCTCAGTGTTCCCTTTGCTTCTTCTCACATACCATGTTAGACAGAAACACTGTTCTCTATTGATGTAATGCCCAGTCTGTCTGCTGTCTAGTAAGCCTTTCAAGTCCTCCTTTATAATGATTTTTGTATTCATCCATTCTTGTTAATTATCACTGCTCCTTCCCTGATTTATTCTTGAGGGTCTGCCTGTGAAATTTGTATCTCTTCACATCTTGTGCATTCATGTCATCTAATTTACTAGTGCTGAAGAGTCTGTGTCACTGTTCTTTTCTTAAATTCTTCAATGGATTTTCATTCATTGTTTTAGTAAAATTATCAGCCCTGATCAATAAATATAATTTTTAAGTTGGCTTCTGGAGGGTGAGAGAGATAGCTCAGTGCTCAGCAACTAAGAGCACTTGCTGCTCTTCCTAACAACTGAATTCAGTTCCCAGCACCCACATCAGGTTGCTTATACCCATGCCTGTACTGCAGCTTCAGGGTATCTGGTGCCCTCTTCTGGCCTCTGAGGGCAGCTGCAAGCATGTGGCATACACACACACACACACACACACACACACACACTCACGCCATAAAGTGCATTCTGGGGAGTTTATGAAATGCACGTGACATGATGAGAGTTTCCAGAGCTCAGACCTTTAGTTTAAAAACCGCAAATACATTTTTAGATGCATTTGATACATGGACTATTAGATCACTGGAACTTTGAATAAAGCACAAATGCATTCGCTCTGTGGCACTATTTCTCTCTAAGGTACATTTCTGGCCTCCTTTTTTCCTTCTTTCCTTCCTTTCTTCCTTCCTTCCTTTCCTCTTTCCTTCTTTCCTGCACCGCCGCTCTCTCTTATCTTCTTTCTCTCTTTATGTCTTTCTTCAGTAGAGTCTCCCTCTACATCTCAGGCCAGCATAGAACTCAGTATGAACCTCAGCCTGGCCTCCAACTCACAGGTCAGTGATCCTCTTGCCTCACTCCCACGCTGGTGTTGAGATCTGTCTCCCTCTGCCTCCTCAGTGCTGGGATTACAGGCATGTGCTATCATACCTGGCTACTAAGAATATTTTAAAAAGCCACACAGCAACCCCTCTCCCTCTCTCTTTCTCTCTTTCGAGACAGGTTTCACCATGGGGTTCTAACTGTCCTAGGCTCATTCTATAGACCAGGTTGGCCTTGAACTCACAAAGATATACCTGCCTCTGCCTTCCAAGTACTGAGATTAAAGGCATGCTTAGAAATTATATTATTTCATTTCCAAAAAATTATCAATGATACAAATGCTTGTGTATATATAATTTTAATAAAGTTAAGCCACTTGGATTGAAAATACTCCATTCAAGTGCCATAGCCTATGCAATAAAAAAAATCCATACCAGGTATGAAAAACTACATTTTACGTTGTTGATCAGGATAATCCAAGAGTCTCCTGAAACAATATATGCTATTTCCATTGCCCTTGGTTGGCAGGTATTGAAGCTAAATCTCTATTGCTGAAGATAGCTGCACTTTAGACAACATAGAACTTAGAGTTGCATCTGTCCTGAAGACCTTCTCCCTGAGGACTAACTTTCACAGAACTGGAAGGTGCTTTGCAAAGTACTAAGAGAGAGGAAAAACTCAATATTCCTATGAACTACAGCAACCACCACCATAGCAAGATGTTTCGAAAGGAACCAGAATGTCACTCAAACCTTGGTGGTAATCAGTGTAATTGGATTTAAAGCCAAGGGAGAAAAGGTGCCCAGTACTGGAAGTCTACTCAGCTAGCTGGAGCTAGTGAGGTTATGTATCTTAGAGGAGAACCTACTACTGCTAATGTATTAAACCAGCATAATTCCTAATTTCATTCTAAATGCTTATCCTTACAGACACAGGCAAGTGTAGCTTTCAGTCTCACTAAAGAAGCTTCTCTTTGCAACAGACAATGACCGTTACAAACCACAAGAGGTCAAAATACAGAGAATAACTGATCACGGGGTTCCCAGTCTCTATGAATACATCTATATTACAACTTCTACACCTAAGGCTATGTCCACTACCCTTCTGTGCACTCAATGGTGGGAGAAATAGAACACATTTCAAACATCCTTAGTAGCCATTTAAGAATAAAATATCTTCACTTTTTTCCCATTGGAGAAAAACATGATTAGTCAGGTTTGGAAGTCAGGAATTTGCTGACACACAAGATTTACTGTCACACAAAGGGAAGACATTTGCTCATTGGTAAGGGCAAAGTGGAAATATCAAAGGAAGTCAGAGGAAATAATTCTTCCTTTACCAAATGATGTCTAGAAAATAAGAACAACTCTCAATGAGGCAATAAGTTGCCTTGTATATCATTGAAGTGTATCCAACTACAGGGGATTTTCTATGGGAAATGCTCAAACTTAGGATCCCGATCTTATGAGTGAGATGTCCTCTGTGTGTGTGTATGTGTGTGTGGTATATGTGTATACCTTTGTGTGTGTAGTAGCATGTGCCTGTATATACAAGTGTGGAGACCAGAAGCTGAGGCCAGATGTCTTCCTCTGTTGTTCTCCACTTACTTTTCTGTCACAGGGTCAGTCACTGAACATGGGGGCTCATTGATTAGTTAGACTGGCAGCCAGGTAGGCCTCTAGGCTCTCCCTGTCTTCACCTCCCACTCCTGGGGTTACATACATGTAGCATCAGACTCAGGTCCTTATGCTTACACATCAAACACTTTCCTGATGTAGACTTTATCCCAGAGGTTGGCATCCTCTTCTGATAGGACTGAACTCTGGCTGCTTGCCATGCAAGGGTGAATCCCTAATCAGATGTGAAATGCTTTCTTCAGGTGGTTCTTTGTTTTTAACTCAAACAATTGTGTGTATTTATCTTGTACAACATGTTTTAAAATAATTATATATTGTAAATAGCTAAATCAAACTGGTTATTAATATGTTACCTCACATTGTTAAAAAAACTATTTTCTTAGCAAGCTTCAAAACCACAAGGCATTGCTAGTCACAATGCAATGATGGTCTGTCATTCAACATGTAGTTGAGAACATTCCTCCTTCTTAACTGAACTTTTCGGTTCTTTGATTGACATTTCCCTGCCTTGTTCTCAGTGGAATTTGGGTACAAACATAGAGTTCAAGTAAGTGTAGTTTTAAAGTTATTCCCCCACATGGAGAAATCCCTTCTACAACTCCTGTCATTTACAGTAGAAATATTACTGTTCTCTTCCTCCCTCCAGAAGATCTCTGGCTGCATTTTCTCAAGAAAAGAGAGAGTCACTGTTAATGCTCTGCTCCTGTGGGCAGGATGGTTATAGAGCTCTTATTGTTTCCAGGCTACATGAATTACAGACGTCCATTAAGAACATGTCGAACTTATCCTGCTTTTATGTGACCTAAATCCTGGTGTCACTCTGGCTTTCATTCTGACCTTGGCAGTACACCTTAGCAGGGACGGGAAAATAAAAGGTATTACTAACGTTATGGCTCAGATGTCAGCCTTTGTTTGATTGCCTGAAATGCTGAATTATTAAAGTCCTAGGATAGGTTTTCAACAAGAGTCTAATTTCAACTATTGACACATTTTAACATCATCTCGTGGAAGAAAAATGTATGTGTCAAATCAATGTTTGAAAACCATCTGTAATTCTTCAAGCCAACCAATAATTTGAAAGCATTTCTTTAGTGTTTATAGACAGAATTTTAAAGACATGGGGCAAACCTAGGGGCATACAATAAATTGAAGTGTATTTTCCCTTCAGCACATCTTTACCATAAGGATTTGACTACAGTCTATAGCAGTCCTGGTCAGAATTTGTAGTTTGGTTGGGTATGAACTGCCACACAGGCTTATGAGTTGAAGATTTGTTCCCCAGCAGGTGGTGTTATTTCAGAAGAAGGCATAAGTTTAGGAGGTGGGTCCTCACTGGAAGAGGGCCTGTTTGGGGTATACCTGATTCCTTTCCCTCTCTTGTATCTTATCCAGCATGAGGTGAGGTATTGTCTGCCACATACTCCAGCCCCAATGATGTTCTGTCTCACTACAGGCTCAGAATCAATATCGCTAAGAACCATGGCTAAAACCAATGGGAAATGAGCCAGAATAAATCTTGTGTCTCTCTGAGTTCTTCCCCAAGAAATTTATACACTGAAATAAATGGAAAACAACAATAGAACACAGAAAGAAAGTGCTGGGATGTGAGAGACAGTTCACTGTGTCTGTCAGCCTTGCCATCAAAGAGAAAACAACTACATTCTATTGCATTGTGCTGCTCAGCTGTGTTGCTTGATAGATTTAGGACCATTCAATACAGCTTTGATTTAGAATATTTTCCACTTACCATGAAATTACTTGGAAGTAACCTCATCACGAGTTGAATAGCATATGTATGTGTAGTGAACTGATTCAGTGGCATATTCAAGCTTAAGAGAAAATCCAGAAAAGACAAATCTGCACGTTCAGGACTGCTAGTTCTTTAGCACATAAAGAAGGGAAGCTTTCATGGTGTTTGAATGTGGTATCACATGGACTGTGAGACTATTACCAATACCATACAACATTGGCCTTGTCAGGGAATCTGGTAATGCCATGTTTGTGGGTGCTCAGATGCTTACTGGCAGACAAGGGGGAAAAGTCTTAAAGTCTTAGCATTTGATCAGCTGCTGGATGGAGCCCCGAGCGTTATCTTGATTAACAATGGATTTGAGAGGTTCCATCCCACTGTGGGTGGTGCCATCCATGGGAAGTTGGGCCCTAGTTTGTATAGAAAAGCAAGCTGAGTGAATCATGGAGCATGCCTGTAAATAGCACTCCTCCATGGCCTCAACTTCAGCTCCTGCCTCCAAGATCCTGCTTTGAGTTCTGATCTGAGTTACTTCACATTCCATTACTTACTCATCCCTTACCATAGGTCATGGGGTATGTGATGGATGTCGTCTGAGAGTTCTAAGAGGAGTAAGCCCTTTCCTCCCCAAGTTGCTTTTGGTCATATTTTATCAAAGCAACAGAAAAGTAACTAAGATAACTGGGTACATTGCAAATATGAAGTGTTGGGATACATTAAGTTCACCTAGGTTAGCAACACTTCACTAGAGTGTCTATTGTTTCCCTTTGTGATTGCAAGGTTGACCTGGACCTTAGGTTTCTGCCCAGTACTGTCCACAACACAGTGTCCTGCTGTATATCAGAGCCTGATAACAGACCAAAGTTTTAAAAATTGAAATGCGTTGTGTCCTGAGTACATACCACTTTCATACCACTCTAATGTTTAAAAAGTAGAAGTCGGGAAGTATCTTTATACAGAATATGATACGATGATTAGATATTTAATGTACACTCTCTTCAGAGAAGCTTCTAGGTTCATGAAATTTGAGCAACGATAATAGGTGGAATATTTCATATATTCTCTTTCTCCACACAAATGCCAAGCCCCTCATGACCAACATTGTCTCTGGGATGTTAGAAACTTGTAACGATTACTGAGCTTGTTTTGATATTCTTTGTTAAAGTTAACTTTGTTCAACATTGAATCAGAACTCTGTGTTTTATGTAATTGAGCACAAATATTTTTTTAAATACATTTTAATTATTTTAGGTTCCTATGCATTCATCAAAATAAGTAGAGTTCCCTGCCATGCCTCTCTGCACCCATTAGGTTCCACAAGTCTGCACACCAACTCTCAGACACAGGGGTGTTAAGTCATAGGGTATGTGTCCCCTCCTCAAAGATTTCTACACATGTGCCCTGCTCACTCCTCCCACCTCTCCCCCAGGATTGTCTCTGCTCGTCCCACTTCCGAAATCTTTGCAGTAACCAACGTGTGGAGACAGAGGACCCTCACCTGCCTCTGGTGATTTCCTATCAGATTTTTCATTTCTAACTGAAATAACACATGGAAGGCTGGTGGTGTGTGTTATAAAAACAATTTCCTCACTAACAGACTGTTTATGAAAGTACACCACAGCGGGAGAGTTACTGGAGGTGGGATAATGCCTCCGAGGAGGGGAAATTCTTGTATAGCAAGTGAGGGGAAGTTACTTGTCTCATCTCATGAACCACATCTGGGTGGACAGGTAGATGTTTCCTTATAGTGTTAAGTAATGAGCTTGACAGTGTAATTTGCCTCGAGACTGACTGCTTGTGTAAGGTGTCATAGGTGATTGGAGGTTGGAGGTGATGGGTCACTACGAACCAGGATCCAAATGCTCATGGCCTAGTTGTTAGTGTGGACTTACTTTTTTTGAGCTATTTTTTTCTTCAGTATATTTTTCTCCATAGTTATAACTCCTCTCAAATACAATACAATCATTAATTTTAAAAATCTGCTTTTGATGTATTACAATGCCTTCGTGTGTTCCTAACCACTAAGGCAATATTTGACACAAAATAGCACCCAATACACATTTGAGAATTCACCAACTTATTTGTTACTATTAGTTTTAATGTTTAGAATTGAGATTTTTAGCACAGAAAAGAGATGTTTAATACCTTTATCTCTTCTTTTTTTCCCTTTCATCCTTCTTCTCTCTTTGATAAGATCTCTAGTCTAGAATTTGCTCTGTAGCTATATAACCCAGGCTGGCCTTAGATTTGTGATCTGCCTGCCCCAGCCTTACAAGCGCTGGTGTTTTAATTGACATACAACCATTCTACATTGTAGTTGATACATATAGACAGTGTATAATGATAACATAAAAGTAGTTGGCATTTTAATCTCTTTATATATTTATCATGCCTTAGCTTGGAACTGTCAAATTCCTCTATCTTGCTTACTAATAGAATATAAAACAGGTTTCTGTATGTAAGAGTTAAACTTCTGTAACCTACTCATTATAGATAAGCATAATTTGTTATCCATTATCCGATCTTTGTCCTTATTCTCTAGCCTTCCCAGCTTCAAATAACCACTACACTATACTTCTTAGATCACTTAGTTTTTTAAATGATGTATTAATCTTACATAAAAACAAAAATAAAATAAAATATACTCAAAATCAGTTGCGTTTTTCCCACTTGATATGACTGTTGGAACCACCAGTACCTATTTTCCTAATAACATTATCTTCTATTTTCATAAAAACTACTGCTAATTTCTTCAAAGAATCCAGGCAGAGAGAAGCCAGGGCCTGAGCCAGTCTCGTAGCCTGTAGCCCAGACGATGTTATCTTTTGCTTCTAGAGAGATGATGAGCATCTAGCCCTCCTACTTCCATCAATTAGATTATAACCAGCAAAGAGAGGTTTACCACTGTCTCAGATATTTTCTTTTCTTCTGAAAATTTTCAAACACATATAATAGTGTAGATATCCACGAACCCAGTACCCATCTAATGGTCTTTCTTTTTCTTCATTAGAAGGTTTTAAGGTTCATCTGGAAATATCACCTGCAATTTCTCTAAGTGGTAAGAAAACTTTACCCCCCCCCCAGTGTGAACTGACATTTCCAGGATGGGAAGTCACAACTGTGCTGAAGTTTCCACAGAGAGAATGACCAAGCTTCATGGTGATGGAGTGTTAAGACACTGAAGACCAGAACCAAATTATCTAGGGCAATTATAATCTCTTCAGAAGCCTTGTGACTATCATAAATCCCTCAAAAGGTCATCCAATACCAGATTGCCAGGCCTGAAATAATGTACATGCAAATAACATTATATGGGCTGAGCAGGTTTTATTTATACACCTTTAGAGCCCCCAAGTCCTACACATACAACTAAAGGAATAGAGGCCATGAATGTGAGAGAAAAAGATTGGGATACATGGGAAGAATGTGAGGGTAGAAGGCGGAAGTAAAGTAATTATATTTCAACTCAGAATATGTGTTCTTAGCCAACCATTGGCTTTGACCAACAGAAAGTCAAAGACTGTCATCAGACAGCATCTGAAGCACACAGCAGAAGTTCCCTTGCTTTGCTATAAACTGCCTTCCTGTGGTCCCCACCAACGTATTCAGTAAATGCCTTGATTTATAACTGTCTTTGCTTCATAACTGCTAAAATCTCACATAACAACCTCTGAAATGAAACACACTATTTTGAGTGCCACAAATCCATGTTCCTGGGCTACAGTCACTTATGCTTCTCTCCAGCATAAATTCTTACTCCTTTCCAGTGAAACTTGTGTTATTGTATTTGCATTGGAAATAGTTTTCAGTCCAGAAAAGAGATCTTTATAAACTATGGAAGTTGAACTTAATTTTGGAAAACACTAAAAGTTGTCATGGAAACAGTGATGATAAGTTGTGTGTGTGTGTGTGTGTGTGTGTGTGTGTGGTGTTCTACATGAGTAGTATGCTTTTAAAGAAATAATAATTTACTGTTAAAAGTGTTTACTTTCTTTCATGTTCACTATTTGTTCGGGCTCAGAAGCATGAAGAATATAGTAGGAATTACATGGGGAACCAATAAACAGTTGTTTCTAGTAAGGCTGAGCAATACTCACAAACATACATAAATATGCAAATTTTTGTGAATTAATTTCAAGGAGAATTATAAAACCAATATTGATAATTCTATGACAGAGTTAATAGCATACAAATATTCTTTTAGAGGAAGCAATTGTAGATAATTATTTTTGTGAAGAAAATATGTTTTGGAGTGAGTCTTGATTCAGAAGAACGTGAACTAAAATTAGAATGTTCAGAGCCTTGCAGAACACAGGGAAAAAGCTGAAGACATTTTTTTCAGAAGAAAGTGTGGGGCTAACAATAGTTTCACTAGCTTTACCTATCTTGAGCCCCTCATTGAGTGGGAGGAAGAGGAAGGAAGCAGGAAAGGGAGGAGGAGAATTGGTAGGAGAGGTCTTGAAACCATGTGGAGAGATGGACCAGACATAAGATATCACTAAAACCAAGTACAATGGGTGAATCTGAATGATAAGAAACTATGTGGGTTTGGAGAGTTAGGATGAAGTAACTATTGCCCAGCATTGTGCTCTAGGTTAATTAAATAATTCCTAGTCTCTGTGTTGTGATTTGGTTATATAGCTATTTAGGAATAGCAGCTGCTTAACTAAAAGATATATCAATAGTAAATATTAAATACCACAACAGGTCTTAATGATTTAATTGTGATGTGAAAGTGGTAAGTGTTCAGTAGAAATTGTACTTCAAATTTGAATTTTGATTTTTCCTTGGGTTAGTCGTAGATCTAAGTACAGTCCTTTTTCTTGCCCTTGGGCGTTTTTGTTGCTGAACTAGAAGTTTAGGAGATTAATTGTGTTACATGCATTTTACACTATAATATTCTTAATTTCTGAGGGATTTGGGGGATGTGGCTTCACCCTAAGTTAAGGAAAATCTGCATTCACCTTTAGGAAGAGGATCAGGAAATGTCTAAAAGGCATCGAAGTCCCAAAGTGTTGTATTTAAAGTAATGGTACTCTGATAACAGGTGGTATTTTTCATCAGAAATTTTGAAGTCAGGGAACTGGGTTAGCAAAAAGTCAGTAAATGAAGATTGTGTGTGTGTGTGTGTGGTGTAAATTAAAATCAAGAGACCTGAGGGATGGAGGAGATCATGATATGGAGCGAAAGAGTATGGAGAGAGACAGCTAGAATTGGGGCTAGTTAAGGAGATGATGTGAAAAACTAGTGCACTAGAAACTTCCTGAAATCTGTGAAGGCAATCCTAATGAGGACTTCCAATAATGGGAGAACCCATGTCCCAGCTGGCCATCCCTTGTGGCTAGACAAGGTTTCCAGTGGTGGAACTGGGTTATATCCAATTGAGTTGTTTGGCCGAAGGGTTCCATGGAAATCCCCAAACAACCTAGACTGTTGCTAAGACAAAGGGGTGCTCTCTGCAAACTGACAACAGGGCCCATTGCTGACGACAACACCTACAGAACTCACTGAACATGGAGACGCAGAGCTGGTGCCAACCTGGAGCCCTTTCCTCTATGTTTTAGTGTCTTTGATATGGGAAGTTTTTCTGCTGGCTACAGAAAAAGAATCATAGAAACCAAGCCAGCCACAAAACCTTTGACCAACAAGCTGTCTCACCTGCATATTATGCTAGGGCAGTGGTGGCACAGAATTTGTGGGGGTAAACAACCAAAATCAGAATTGACCTAAGCCCTACCCATGAGATAAAACCCACACCCAACACTGCTTAGATAATTAAGAACTATTGACTCGATAGTCCAGAGATCCAGGGCAAAGCTAAACACTAGTGGTCTAAAAAAATTAGCAATGAAATGACTCCTAATGATATTCTGTTATACGCATAGATCAGTGTCTTTAGGAAGCCGATGGGAACATATACAGAGAATTACAGCCAGACATTATGTGGCGTGGAGAGTGTGTCTTAGTGAGAGCGTACCATCAAATTTCTATCCTTGGAGCTCAGAGAATCCTGCAGAAGAGAAGATGGACAGGCTGTAAGAGTCAATGGAGATGGAAGATGCCAGAAGAACAAAGCCCACTGAATCAACTAAGCAAGGTGCACATGAGCTCACAGAGACTGAAACAGCAAGCACAGGGCCTACATGGGTCTGCACCAAAATTTTGCATATATATTATAGTTATTATCTTAGTAATTTTATGGTACTTCTGATGGAGAATGTGTAGGTCTCTGACTCCTTTGCATGCTCTTGGGACTCCTTTTCTCCTGTTGGGTTACTGTGTTTAACTTTAATATGATATTTTTCGCTTCATCTTGTATTTTATTTCATCATATTTGGCTGTTATCTCATAGAAGCTTGATCTTTTCTAATGAGATACAGAGAGTGAGTGGATTCAGAGGGGAAAGATGTTAGGAGGAGCTGGGAGGAGCAGAGGAATGGGAAACTATAACCAGGATATATTACATGAGAAAAGAACCTATTTTCAATAAAAGAAAAATAAATAAATAAAAACAACAGACCTGAATACAGTTGGTTCAGGCCACCTTGACTTTCATGAAAAATCTGGCCACTTTATCTTCAATGTATTCTGCCCACACAGACAAACCAATGAAGAAAAAGCGAGCTTTCTCTATATATCTTCATGGACTAATTCCCCAAGTTATCAGCTATGGACATGGAGTTTGTTATAAGACTTGCTTTTCCTTAGCAGTAGAAGCTACAGAATTCATTTAATAAACTAATTAATAAATAAACACATTACTGTCTTTCCAAGAGGTGGAATTTTCAATGGGTGTTGCCAATCTGAATAGTGGCTTTTTATTCTGACCTAAGGACAACTGATAAAGTGTCACATTATAAATTCATGAAGTTTTCTTCTCCTCTCTTCCCTCGGCAAATAATACTCTCTGTCATTATCTTGAGATTCTAAACAGGCATTGCCCAGAGCTGCTAAATTCAATAAAGTCTACTATAGAATGGCGTCAACAGCTAGAAAGGAAATTGGTCTGCCTTGCACTCAAGCATTGGAGCTGGCAACAGGCTGCACGTAGGCTTAATGGTCTCCATAAAGAAGACAAAGCTTTTGAAAGAGGTTAAGTGAGAGCCTACAAAGCAATGTGAGATTGTGAGGTTGTAAAAAAAAGAATGTTCTTTTATTTCTCTTTCACTAGCACTAACTGGCAGCATATATATATGGTAATTTGCACCATGAATGTGTAAATATGTAAATGTTACATTCCTTTTTGCATATTCATTTCAGTAAACACCAAAGAGTGTCTGTCATAATCAGCTGTGTTAGAACAAGAAAGCAGAAAAGCAGATGAATCTAATAAGATTATTCTATTATAGTTGTTTGGTGTGCTACATACTGTTTTTATTATAAATTGGTGTATTAACTCCAAAACTCTGAAATGTGATAGAAGAATGAGCAAAATCAGTGTATAGAACTAAAGGTTAGCCACTCACAGAACTCAGCCTTTCAAATACTTTCTGTTTTATGTCAGAAGACAATTACATCAGAATAATTTTTTTAATAGGGTAGAGGATATGAAGATGCTAAGTTTCTGATGCATACAGGAGTGGAGTAGGCAGAGAAGGCTTTGTTTTCTATTCTCCCAGTTAGCATTGGATCAATTTCCTACCGTATTTTGTAAAACGTGTGGCTTTTCTGGTTAATTTTTAGAACCTTTCCCTTGATGATGGATAAACCCATACTTACACATTTTTTTTCAAGTCTATTTTCTCTTCTTTGTGTGTGTGTGGGGGGGGGTGGGGTGGAGGGGCTTTTAAAATTAACCCAACCAACTACACTGCATTCATTCTTAGATGCAACTTGTCCATTCCTACAAATGTCTGTCACCTTGGAATAGATAGAAAATGCAAGTTATTGAATAAGAGCCAGTTATAGCAGAGTTAGATGCCATCTGATAAAGTCTGTGTTTAGGGCTTCCTCCTCCTCTGACCTTTATTTCCCTTCTAGGCTGACTGTGCCAGGGACTGGAGAGCCTTTGGAAACAAATGTGGAGAACAGCTTACTGGGGCCATTGGCCTGCGATCTCACACTTTGGAGAACTGTGTAATTTCGTTCTTACAGGATTCAAAGAAACCTTGGAATAAGAAGTGAGAGCCTTGCCAGGTAGCTTAAAGTGTATTACATTAAAATTGGTTGCATAAAGTAGATCAATCCTACCTGCGGTTCAGAAAAAAAAAAAAGAGAGCTGAAGGGCACAAAATCAGAACACAGAATTCTACTCAGACATATAGCTCATCAGCTAGAGAGTAACCATCTCTCTAGGCAAATTATCTTAGAATCATCTGTAAACACTAGCAGTGATTATTTTGACTGTCTCTAACTCATGGAATTATACATGGAAAATATTTTAAATGTTTTAAAACTATAAAATTATATGTATGTGATCCTAAAGGTTTAGATAGACTTTAATAAAAGTTTAAAAAGATACTTCCTGTAAGAACGCACAAATGTGTTGGCTCTTTTCTAAATCTCTAGAGTCAAATGATGTTATTCCATGATTATTACTCTCTGTTGAGAGAGTAAGGCCAGAATTGAAGGTCAAAGCTAAAAATCTAAACCAAAACAACAACAACAAAAATCAACCAACCAAAATAGAACAAAAACCAAACCAAAACAAAACCTCAAGCAAGCAAGCAAGCAAACACATAAGCAAAACAATGTATATTTTGAGGATGATTCCACCATCCAAGGGCTAACAGGAAGAATTCTGTTTACTTCGAAAATGTTAACCGGGCAGACTCAGGGTAGAATGGCTATGTACAGTGAACACTTAGTCAGGCCTTTCTGTTCTCCATGACCATGCACAGTGATAGCACAGGCCTCCTTCGCATGAAGGACTGTGCCTTGTAGAAAGAGATCATTTGAATTGTAAGGCCATAAGTAAGGTAGAGATGGTTGATTCAGGCACTGTGCCCTACAGTATTCTCTACCTAAGGACAATGAGGGGTGACAGTGAGTGAGAGAAGATGGCCATCAAGTAACATGCACTGAACAAGATTACCTGAAGTTTAGTGCCCCTTGTTTTCAAGCAGAGAACTAAAAGGTAATGTTTGGGATGACTAGGGCCACATGAGCATAAAATACAGTGTCAAGGGCATGATACAGTCTTCTTGAGATGCTATAATTTAATAAAAGGTAATCATTCATATTGTATTGAAAGTGTTTACTTGTTGACTTGTATTGGTACTTGGCATTATTCAAGAATAGAAAATAAAAGTAGAGAAAAATTATTTATAAATAGAAAATAATTTGTTCCCAGGATCAAACCTGTATACCATGGAAGGGGCCTGTTTTGCATCAGGAATAGACAGAAGGTTGGATTGACTGAGTGGACTTGATGCTTAGGAAGCTGCTGGAAAAGTCAGGCTATGAAATAAACAGCCATTTGGGAAAGTCCTTTATATGCCAAGCTAAGGAATTAGATCTGACCCTAGGGACATTACACAGAGCTCCAGTTTCAGCATCAAACAGGCAGCTTAGCTGCATGGGCCTTTTCCCTCAGGCTTGTGACAACTCATAGATCTGCTCTGAGGTGCAGTTTCCTCTGGAAAAAGAGAGAAAAGATCTAAGATTTACAGGGAGGTATCTTGGCCCACTTCCTGTTGCTGTGACTGAAGAGTTGATACTGAGCAATGTAATCGTTTTCTTTATAGAAAACAATGATTTCTTACAGTTGTGGGGGCTGTATTAAATCCTGTGAGAACCTCCTGTGAGTACTCTCTGCAGAGCCCCAGTCATGTGCAAGAGATCACAGGATGCTACAGCAAGCATCCCTGAGAGAATTAGTAACTATTCACACAAGGGGCCATGTCTTCACGATGAAACACCAGCTTGGGTCCCTTTCCCTAACATCTCTCTCTGAGGATTAAATTCCAAGACTAGCTGGTAGGGGAGTTCAAGCCACAGCCAAACCACAACATTGAATTGAGGAAGGCAAGGGCAAACACTCTCCACAAGATGGACATGGGATTTATGATTAGGGGACAATCACTCTGACAGGGCAAAATCAAAACAGGCTCAACCAGATCTTGCTCTGAGAACTGAGTGAAGTTCTCAGATCCAGAGCACTTTCAGTCTGCTACAACAAGCTCACATCAGATCATGGCCGTGAATCAAACAAACCAAGCTCTGGGTCTCTCTGGGGCTTCAAATTTTCCTCAGAAGGAGACTAAGCAATGCACTGCACTTGGGAAATACATGGTCTGGTGGGGATGGCAGGAAATAAACGGTGATTGTAACATTAGGGACATGTACCAGAGGGAGAAAGAGAAGCTCAAACTCCCAAGAAGGAACACTTGAGCTTTTATCAGGTAGGCAGGGAGGAGTGGAAGAGACATCCTGAGCTGGCAGATTAGAGTTAGTAGTCAGCAGGCAGGCCAAGGAAACCTTCCAGCGGAAAGTTGACAGCATATTAAGAGTACTATGCAGGGGTGTGGAGTCTGCCTTTATGATACCTGAAATAAGACTGCTTTGTGTGGTCAGTAACAATAGGAGAGCCTTGGAATCACATCAATTATAAACCAAAATAAATGTGTATGATATAAAACATGACATTTCAGGCAAATATTTATGATATTTCTGTGTTCTTGTCTTCTTTTCCTCCTATCCCACCCAAAATAGTATCTGGCTGCAAATATAGGTACTCTTGTGTACACTTTATTTTTATTTACGCCCTCAGTGTTAAATGCAGGCTTGGTGTTGTCTGTGCTTGCAGCAAATATAGAAAGTTACAGTGAATCTGTGAATATAAGCCACGAAATATAGTATTATAATGCAGACGTGCAAAAGTCACAGGTGATCTAGAGCTAAACACATTCAATGGTTCTGAGAGGGGAAGAAGGAGATGAGGGAGGGAGTGGGAGGGTGGGAGGGAATGGGGGAGGGGGCTACGCCTGGGATTCAAAGTACCCAACCTGTGATTGAGATAAAAATAAATAAATTAAAAAAAATAAAAAATAAAAAAAAAGAAAGCGGTGGATTTATTTAAAGAAGTTGGAAGCTGGTTTTATTCTCTGCTCTTTGTCTGTTTGGTTTGGAAGACTCTTGACCATGCCATAATTTTCTCTTTTCACAAACAAGCCCAACTTTGACACTGCATCCCCACTCCTTGCTTCATATTTTCCAGGCAGTTTCTGCCAAGCCACATTGACTTTTTTTCTTTCTTTCTTTGCATGGAAACTTCCATCCAGCCATCTCCTGAGTTTCTTACAGAAAGGCCTTTAGGCATCACAGCAGTTTTTTTTTGAGTGCTTTCTCTTTGAACTCCGCAAGACTGACTCAGACTAGAGTTCTGGATACCAAGAATATCCCTTATGTAATAAATCAAAGTGACACTAAGGTACACACTGTCTCCAGCAGTATGAGAGGGAACAGGCATTGGAGAATAGTCCTTGAAGCTCCTATCACCCATCCTTTACATCAGTATGTGTTTAGAAAATTCTCCTGAGAACTAAGATTTATTTTAAAAAATCTTCTGAAACTTACATATATCATAAGATCGAGTTACTTCGAAATGATAAATGGTATGCTGGGGGAGGTGAAATAAGAGCTCCAGCATTGTATTCAAAACTTGAAAAAGCAGATGGAATGTGCCCAGCACAGACCCTAATTTAGTATGGAGCATATAAACTTATGCCCAATAAAGGTGACCTGTCATTGTCAGTGACTGACTTAGGATACTATGGCTGCTAAAAACCAATGTATTCGGGACCCAGGGAAAGACTGGTAGATTCTGGGTTCACTTGGGCTCTCAATATGTTCTTGAATCTGTTCCAGCTTTGTTTTGGCTCATGCAGCACATCTACACTTTATTTCTGCATGCACATGCCTATGCCAGAACAAAATTGTTTTCCTGTTGTGCTGGCGATTGGATCAGAGCATCATACTTTAGGTGAGTGTTCCACACACAAGCAATATCCTCAGCATCCGTCTTTAATCACTGTGACTTTATAATGCTCCTCAGATAGCTTTCTGAGCTATTATACATATCTCCGTTCCCCTTCTCCTTTCTTTTTCACATTGCACCTGGTTTTATTGATACAAAGTACTAAGAGTTACAGCACAGCAGACTATTGACTCCATCCTTTGAGAAGAAATAGTTGTTTCACATAATTAAGAATTCAAACTAAAACAAAGACCCAACAAAAAAAGAGAACTTCAGACCTATCTCTCTTATGAACATTGATGCAAAAATACTCAATAAAATACTTGCAAACCGAATCCAAGAACACATAAAAGATATCATCACCATGACCAAGTAGGCTTCATCCCAGGCATGCAAAGGATGCATGCCTCAATATACGGAAATCCATCAATGTGATCTACCATATAAACAAACTGAAGGAGAAAATCCAAATGATCATCCCCCTAGATGCCAAAAACCATTGGACAAAATCCAACACCCATTCATGTTTAAAGTCTTGGAGAGATTAGGGATACAAGGCACATACCTAAACATAGTAAAGGCAATATACAGCAAGCCTGTAGCTAACATCAAACTCAATGGAGAGAAATTTAAATCAATCCCACTGAAATCATGGACAAGGCACGGCTGCCCATTGTCTCCATATCTCTTCAACATAGTACTTGAAGTCCTAGCTAGAGCAATAAGACAACTAAAGGAGATCAAAGGGATACAAATCGGAAAGGAAGAAGTCCAAGTATCACTTTTTGCAGATGATATGATAATATACATGAGTGACCCAAAAAATTCAACCAGAGAACTCCTTCAACTGATAAACACCTTCAGCAAAGTGGCTGGATACAAAATCAACTAAAAAAATCAGAATCCCTCCTGTACACCAAAAGACAAAAGGGCCAAGAAGGAAATTAGGGAATCAACACCCTTCACAATAGCCACTAATAACATAAAGTACCTTGGGGTGACTCTAACCAAGCAAGTGAAAGACCTGTTTGAAAAAAACTTCAAATCTCGGAAGAAAGTGTAAGGGTACTAGTAAACACCTCTTGCTGTTTGCATCAAGTTCTGTTTTGTAAGTTATTGGGGTCTGGTGCCTATCCCCAGGAACGGAGGGTCTCCTCACCTTGGGACTCCAATATTTGGGTGCTCGTCCAGGATGAGCAAGA
>CM053750.1:46706064-46724682 GCA_028658305.1 Pachyuromys duprasi
AATTCAATGAAAATGAAAGTACAACATACCCAAACTTATGGGACACAATGAAGGCAATACTAAGAGGAAAGCTCATAGCAATAAGTGCCTTCAAGAAGAAATTTGAAACATCTCATACAAGCAACTTAATGGCCCAACTGAAAGCCCTGGAAAAATAAAAGAAGCAGATACACCCAAGAGGAGCAGACGGCTGGAAATAATCAAACTCAGGGCTGAAATCAATCAATTAGAAACAAATAAAACTATTAAAAGAATCAATGAAACCAAGAGCTGGTTCTTTGAGAAAATCAACAAGATAGACAAGCCCCTAGCCAAACTAACAAAAAGGCAGAGAGAAACTTTCCAAATCAGCAAAATCAGAAACGAAAAGGGGGACATAACTACAGACACTGAGGAAATCCAAACAATCATTAGGTCTTACTACAAAGGCCAATATGCCACAAAATTTGAAAAATCTAAATGAAATGGACAACTTTCTTGAGAGATTCCATCTACCTAAATTAAGCCGAGACCAGATAGAAAGATTGAATAGACCTATATCCCCCAAGGAAATAGAAGCAATCATCAACAGCCTCCCTACCAAAAAAAGCCCTGGGCCAGATGGTTTTAGTGCAGAATTCTACCAGATCTTCAAAGAAGTCCTAACACCAATTCTCTAAATTGTTCAACAAAATAGAAATAGAAGGAAAATTATCGAACTGTTTCTATGAAGCCACAGTCACCTTGATACCTCAACCACACAAAGACCCAACAAAAAAGAGAATTTCAGACCTATCTCTCTTATGAACATTGATGCAAAAATACTCAATAAAATACGTGCAAACCGAATCCAAGAGCACATAAAAGATATCATCCACCATGACCAAGTAGGCTTCATCCCAGGCATGCAAGCATCAATATACGGAAATCCATCAATGTGATCCACCATATAAACAAACTGAAGGAGAAAAACCACATGATCATCTCCCTATGTGCCAAAAAAGCATTTGACAAAATCCAATATCCATTCATGTTTAAAGTCTTGGAGAGATCAGGGATACAAGGCACATACCTAAACATAGTAAAGGCAATATACAGCAAGCCTATAGCCAACATCAAACTCAATGGAGAGAAACTTAAATCAATCCCACTGAAATCAGGGAAAAGGCAAGGCTGCCCTTTGTCTCCATATCTCTTCAACATAGTACTTGAAGTTCTAGCTAGAGCAATAAGATAACTAAAGGAGATCAACGGGATACAAATTGGACAGGAAGAAGTACTTTTACACAATGGAATACTACTCACCGATTAAAAATGAGGAAATCATGAAATTCGAAGGCAAGTGGTGGAACCTGGAAACGATCATCTTTAATGAGGTATCCCAAAAGCAGAAAGAAACATATGGTATATACTCACTTATATAGATCTATGGGATAGGAAGGTCATGTTGAAATCTATACACCTAGGGACGATAAACAAGGAAGACCCAGGTTGGGATGATCAATGCTCGCTTAGATGGACAAATGGGATGGACATTGAATGTAGGAGAAAACCAGCAACAGGATAGGAGTCTACCACAGAGGGCCTCTAAAAGACCCTAACTAGCAATGTATCAAAGCAGATATTAAGACTCACAACCAAGCTTTTGGCAGAGGGCCAGGAATAATAGGAAAAGAGGGGAAATTAGTAAGACTTGGGGAGAACAAGAGCTCCATAAAGACCAAATAGATCAGGGCACTGGGGTCTTTTATGAGACTGTTTCCCTAACCAAGGACCATGTATGGATATATCCTAGAACCCCTGCTCAGATGTGGCCCATGGTAGCTCAGTATCCAACTGGGTACCCTAGTAAGGGAAACGGGGACTATTTCTGTCATGAACTCAATGGCTGGCTCTTTGACCCTCCCACACACATACCAGGAGGAATAGCCTAGCTAGATCCCAAAAGAGGACATTGCAGCCAGCCCTGAAGAGACAAGATAAGCTAGGGTCAGATGGAAGGGGAGGACGTCCTCCCCATCAGTGGACTTGGAGGTGGGCAGGGAGGAGATGAAGGAGGGATGGGGAGAGTGGGAGGGAATGAGGCAGGGGGCTACGACTGGGATACAACGTACCTAACCTGTGATTAATATAAAAAAATATTTAAAGCAAACAAACAAAAAAAATCAATGTAGCCAAGAGTTGGTTCTTTGCGAAAATCAAAAGAATAGATATGCCCCTAACCAAACTAACTGAAAGACAAAAAGAAAATATCCAAATTAACAAAATCACAAATGAAAAAGGGATAATAAGAACAACCTAGGAAATCCAAAGAATCATTAGGTCTTTCTTCAAAACTGGAAAATCTAAATGAAATTGACAATATAGCTGATAGACACCAAGTACCAAAGCTAAATCAAGATCACAAAAATAATCTAAATAGAACTATAACTCCCAAGAAATTAGAAGCAGTCATTAAAAGTCTCCCAACTAAAAAGAGCCAGGGCCAGATGGTTTTAGCACAAAATTTTACCAGATTTTCAAAGAATAACTAATACCAATAATCCTAATACAAGTAATACCAATAATTCCACAAAATAGAAACAGAAGGAACACTGCCAAGTTCATTTAATAAGGCCACAGTCATCCTGATATCTAAACCACACAAGGACCCAACAACAGAAAAAGAGAATTTCAGAACAATCTCCCTTATGAACATTGATACAAAACTACTCAATAAAATACTCTAAAACTGAATCCAAGAACACATCATGACAAACTACCAGAGATGCAGGGATGATTCAACACCTAAAAATTCATCAATGTAATCCAACATATACACAAATTGAAAGAAAAAAAAAACACCACATAGTCAACTCATTAGATGCTGAAAAAAACCTTTGACAAAATCAATCATGTTTTCATGATAAAAGTATTGGAGAGAACAGAAATACAAGGCATATACAAACATGATAAATGCAATGTAGAGCAAGCTGATAGCCAATATCAAAATAAGTGGAGGGAAACTTAATACAATTCCACTAAAATCAGGGACAAGACAAGGCTGTCTACTTTTTCTATATTTATTCAATATAGTACTTAAAGTTTTCCTAGAGCAATAAGACAACTGAAGTTGATTAAGGGGATACAAATTGGAAAAGAAAGAAGGCAAAGTATCACTATCCACAGATGATATAGTATACATAAGTGTTCCCTAAAATTCTACCATGGAACTCCTACAGTTTACAAACACTTTCAACAGACTGGCTGGCTATAAAATTTACTAATAAATAAATAAAATTTTAAAAAGAGTAGCTCTCCTATATACAAACGTAAAAGGAGCTGAAAAATAATTTAGAAAAACAATACCCTTTGCAATAGCCACAAATAATATAAAATAGCCTGGTGTAACCCTAACCAACCAAGAGAAGTTCCTGTATGACAAGAGCTTCAAGTCTCTGAAGAAAGGAGCTGAAGAAGATACCAGAAAATGAAAAACAATCTGATGCTCAGGCATTGGTAGGCTTATCATAGTAAAAAGGGCCATCTTACCAAAAACAATCTGCAGATTCAATGCAAACCTCATCAAAATTCCAACACAAGCTTTACAGATCTCAAAAGAACAATACTCAACTCTCTGTGGAAAAACAAAAGTCCCAGGCTAGCTAAAATAATTCTGTATAATAAAAGAACTTTTGGTGGTATCACCACAAGCTGTACCACAGAGCGATAGTTACTAAAACTGCATGGCACTGGCATTAAAACAGTCTGGTTGATCAAAGGAATCAAATCAAAGAATGAGAAGTAAATACACATGTACAGACAACTGATTTTTTGACAAGGAAGGCAAAGCCATACAACGGAATAAAGATAGCATCTTCAACAAACAGCTGGTCTAACTGGATGTCTGTATATAAAAGAATGCGAATAGATCCATACCTATCACCCTGCACAAAACTCAAGTCCATGTGGATCAATGACCTCAACATAAAGCCAGACACAATAGATCTAATAGAAGAGAAAGTATGGAAGACAAAAGATTTGGAAAAGATATATATATATATATATAATTTTGCAGAATGGTTAGCATTTAGACTATTTTATTAATTATTTAAAAATAATAGTCATGAAATAATTAGAAACATATAAACACAAGCCAGAGGGGAGAGGAGAGAGAAATTTAAAAGTTGCAGCTTTGAGGATTTTTCCTAACTTTCACATTTTTAAAAGCTTGTGTGCTTGCGAACCATAAACACATTTAACACAAAAGCCCAAACAATTACTATCATAGCTTAGCTGAAGTTCTTGATGTTTGCGAGAACTTGTGCATGGTGTGTGTCTGCGTGTACATTTACACATGCACATGGATAAGTCTGTGGAAAGATCATAAATAAATTGTTTTTCTGCAAAATTTAGAAACTTCAACTTTTTTGCTAGTAAGCTGGGAAAATGTACCTCAGATATTTGTCACTTTATCATAGCCCTGTGTTGGAACTCACACCACCTCTGTGTGTGGAATAATTACTGGACAGGGCCCTTTACCTACTCTGAGAAGTTCATTTGGCTGAGAGATGAGATGGCCACTCTATTAGAGTGACTTCTTTTCCATCTGAAGCGTCTTCTCTGAAGTCTCTGGAAATTTTTATGCACCACCCCCAACACTACCCAGGATTTTCATCTGCCATCAATGCAGATGAGAAACTTGAGGCTCGCCTGGAGAATTTTGTTTTGGAGTGGATATCTGAGTGAAAGCCAGCCCCTGGGGAAGTTTTCTGAATCGAGAACCCACATCTGGAGGAGCTGGATGCACAGCAGACCGATGCACAGCAGATCTGTAGCGATGCAGCATCCTTGTGCCCCCTTGTCTCCCCACAGATCTGCACTGTGGGGCTCTGTATACTCTTGGTAGCTTACCCTCAAAGACGTTTCCAGTCTTTCTGTTTGGTTGCTGTCTTATTATCAGTCACCCCATCTTTTTAGTTAGCCAGTCGGCTTCTACTGCTTGCAATTGCATTGATCAAGAACTGGGGAAAACTTGAAAACTAGTGTTCATAGACAAATTTGAGAAAATCTTTGAACTGTAGGGTTCTGACACCAGAAGAAACACCGTGCTATATTGAACCCTCAGAGGGTCTCTCAGAGCAATGCTCAATTTAAAAGAGGGCTGCACCTGCATTACAAGGCTGACCTCCACCACAAAGAGCACAGGCTTATGTGGAGCTTCCGGTAATTGTTAAGATTTTCAGGTCAACAGAAGTGTTTCTGCTCAGAGGACAAGTGAGAAGAGCAGGATGTCACATCCAGCGTCCAGTGTGTTTTTCCTGTTTCCCTCCCAGCTTCCTTGCGTTTAGAGTTTTAACACTCTGTGCTTCCCACTGTGACAATCAAATCCAGGGCCTCATTTGCAGCACTGTGACCTCAGAAGTGTTTAATTAGCTCTCTCCCTGCAGGGTCCTCTCATTCTCACTCAACCCTATTCATTAGGCACAGGAACAGCAGCAGGTCAGAAAGGCCTGGCTGAAATAAGCAGCTAAAGTTCTTCTCCTAGAGTCCTGAAGGATCTCGGGTACCATTTGGTTGTCAGCTAACTTGGCCCCCTGTATGTCACTTTCAAATCATGTGTGTGTGAATTCATACACAGAACCATAAGGATGACCGTGGCATTTTCCACTGTGTACTTAGTAGTTTTAAATTTAACAGGCATAAATAAAACTCTTCAAGCCCCCGTTCCTTCTTTTTCAGTGTGTCATTTTCTCCGATGAATAAGCAAAGCACAATGAAGAATAAGGTGTTTGAAGAGAAGGAACTATGCAGAAGGAGAGCGGTGCTGTCCTTAGCAAGAGCGTTGTGTATGACTGTGACCTTCGTCTCCACAGGAATCCTGACACAGGAATTAGAGCACAGTGGATGCAGGCAGCATCCTGGTCATCAATCACATTCTGAAGGCATGTGCAGATTCACAACATTACATGCACAAGCATGTGTGTAGAGGTTCTCACTTAGAAGTTGCGAAGTCTTTGAGATAAAGAAAAAATATTGCATGTTTTAAACACTGCAACACTAGAGAGATTTGTAACAGAAACGACTGCTCATGGTTTCTGTAACTGTAATGAACACTTGGGGGCACTAACTTCTGTCTATAGCTGAAATCAGATATCTGTTTTCCATGGACAGGCCATGAGATGCACTGTGGTCAATGACCATAGTAAAGACTTCCTTGTCAAGACTAACCAAAATGCCTTTCTCCTCTTTCTGCTTTTTCACATTGCCCTGCCTGACCCTTTAAAACCTGTTTCCTTATTTTCAGAGAGAAACCTCACCAACTGTCAACAGCATGGGTAAAAAGAAACAAATAGCTTTACTGTCTTTTTTAAGTTATGAGAAATACAAACGCACAGATAGATAAGGGAGTTTTCCTGACTAGCTGATATTATCTATTGAGCACTTTTTGTGTAGCAAAGATGCATTGTTTCATTATATCATTTGACCATCATGATAACCGTCGTATACTGCTTTTGGCATGTCCGCAGCGTAGAGGAAGACAGAGGAGCTTGAAAAGGCTAAATGGGTCACAACAGTCACAGTGTAAGTCAGCACCCAACCAATACCCAATACAATCCCAGGACACCAGTCAATGTAGGCTAATAGAATTCAGTGCCATGCATCATCAAGCCAGAGCTTTGGAAGGAATCTTTGGAGATTAGATCTTACTCCAATCTTAGGTAAAAAACATAGATAGAATGTTAAAACCACAGAAAACTTCTGTTACCTTTCACAATTGGAAAAGTCTTTGTTAATTATTTCCAATCCCCCGGCATAAGAGTTTTATTTTCATTTCAATTTGAAAAGAATTAATTTTTCTTTAAGATTTATTTATTTATTTAGAGTGTGTGTATGTCTGTATGCGCATAAGTGGATGTTTGCAGAGGGCAGAGACGTCCCATCTCTCTGGGCTTGGAATCACAGGGAGTTATAAGCAGCCTGGTATGGATGCTAGGAACAAAGCTTGGCTCTTCTGCAACAGCTGTGTATGCTCCCAACCTCAGAAACAACTCTCCAGACTCAAAAAAGAAAAACTTAAATTAAGAACCATTCCTATACATAGGAAGGATTTACATTTATATATCAAAATGTATAGAACTCCTTTTTTAATTGCTAAACTTAACTTTATGGCTTTATGAACTTTAAAACTTATTTTAAAGATATTGGAAAATTTTTAAAAAGAAACAAAACCTAACAGTTTTATTATTAATATTAGATCTTAATAAAACACCAAAGAAGTATTATCCCATCTGAAGTGCATTTCACTGTATTAGAGATTCTAGTTCACTGCAGTCACTGCTGTCACTTGTTTGAGAGCTATAGAAACATATAACGAATTGATTTTCATTGAGATGTGTTATTCTGAGTTGAGGACTTTTCAAAGAAAACTTTTCTATATCTAATTATAAAAACATTTTTCCTTTCCTTTCCTTTCTTTTCCTTTCCTTTCCTTTTTTTTTTTTCTTTTTTAAAGTAGCCCTTGATACTCTGTTACCAACAGTGATGGCTTCTTTTCCTTTCTGCTTAATTTTTTCAAAAACAATGGAAGTAGATGAATGTCAAACAAACAAAAATAATAAAAGTTAAAAATTGACAAGGCATTAAAAACTAGATTTGAAGTTTGTAAAAATTTATGGGTGGTGTTTAAGGTTTTTCTAGGATAGACATTTTTTGTAGTAGTGAGAAGATCCCCAAACCACACCATGGCAAATCTTGTGTTTTCTGCTTCTTCGACTGCAGCTAAAGAGGCCAAAATCCAGGCACTAACCCTAGCCTGAAGGATCCTGTCTTCCTGGAAGGCAGAAGACCCATCTTAAAAATCTCATAATGTTCAGATTAAATTCAGTGAATCTCAATAGGTCACTGGCTTCATTGGGATCTTATCTGAGAGTGAGAGATCACTTGTCCTTTTGCATAAGCATAGTAATGCACAGAAATGATTATTTTTGTTAAGACAAAACAATGCTTATTTTTTGGAAATGATAGAACAATCCACTATACAGAAAGGTACTGCGAACATGTAATTCAGGTGGCTGTGAAGCATACCAGACACTTCCTCAGAGGACTGTTTTCTTTCTGACCTGAATATATTTTTCTTCTAAATAGAAGTGTCTTTTTAAAAAATAAACTTCATGAGCCTAACTTTCACCCTGGAAGTAGATTTATGTTCTTGTTTTAAATGTTCAGGACTTGGAGAAAACATCATCTCAAATTCAAATTTCACAAACCTTTCTGGTGAGAAATTAATTCTTTAACATGGAAATAATAAAATTTCATTTTCTATGAGATTGTACTATTCACATAACTATTTTCCCAGAAATGCTCATTCTTTCCCTGCTTCTTTGTGTATAAACACACTGCTGAGTTAGGGGCTTCTGATTCAGAGAAGAAGAAAAGGCAGTCCACAGATGGCTTTGGCTCCCTGCAATCCTGTAACAGGCAGGGGAGGAGAAAAGCCATTCTGACAGTGGCTTTGTCAAATACCTTTTGGAGAGTAGTTTGGGATGCAACAAAGTCCCTACCAAAGTTCTGTGATGAGACAGCACAAACTCATACAACCTAAGAGCTGTGTATCCAACTCATTGTCTATGAATTTGTTATCACTTGAGAGGGAGAGGTGCATAGCATAATGTTGAAGGCTGGATGAGCTCCTTGAGATAGACTTGATAAGGATAAAATTACTTTTGAACATAAGGTAAAACATTTATACATGCAATTTGACAAAAATCAAGTACCTTTCCCCCCTGGCTTCTCCTTTTCCATAAGCCTCAGATCAGCCAGTCAGAGTGACACTAGGCAAATAATGCATGGTGTGCGATGGAAGATGAAAATTATGTGATTGTTTTGGCAGTGATGATGCAGCTATCATCTATGCATTGCCTTAGTGTCTGTGTTATCTTCTGCTTGCCCCCAAAGAACAGGAGTCTTCAGTCCTAATAGTGACAAGGCTGACATTTTTTTTATCAGTACTTTGCGGAAAGCCTGTTGACATAGAATTTTTAATAGGCTGAAAAATTTTCCCATTGAGCAAAAACAAACTATTCACTTGATTTACAATGCCAATTAATTTACCTTGTCTAATTAAATTTAAACTGGAAGTCACTGAGTTCTTTCAAAAAGACAAAAGGCATGCTAATGGGAAGGAATACAGGCACAGGCACGGGCCAGCCCTTTCTTGGGTGATTATAAGGAGGGAACATGAAGGTTAGCATCATAGTTCCAGAAAAGCTGAGTCTCAGACCCTTCCTCCACATTCCCTGTTGTCATTAGAGTGTAATGATGCCCTTTGTGTTAAGTCTAAAACAGGTATGGAATATCTGCAGTGCAATTTACCTTTATCAAACTACCAACCTAAACACTAGAGGAGCAAGTCAAGTATACATAATATTAACTTCTATAACTGTGCAGTTTTGAGTTAAAAACAGTAGGCATATGTCTTTCTGTTGTCAATCTACTTCTCTGGTAGTGTAGTCCAAGATAAAGGAATAGCCAATGATACTGTTAAATATCAACACCACATGGCAAGAAGGATGGATCATCACCCACACACACACAAAAAAATCACAGCATGGCAGGGTGACAGGAGTCGTGTGTGTGTGTGTGTGTGTGTGTGTGTGTGTGTGTAAGAGAGAGCGAGAGCGAGAGAAAGAGAGAGAGAGGAGATGGGCAGACTCCAGGAACTCATTTTTTAGCCAATCTAGCCAATCAGTGTCCTCTAGGTTTAATGAGAGACTCTGCCCTCTGTCTTAAAAAATAAAGAGGAGAGGGAAAGAAGAAGGTGCCCAATGCTGACCTCTGACCAACACATCGGAGCTCTCATACATATAAACAAGCACACACATACACACACACATGTACACACACACGTACAATGTACTCATGTACTCTGAGGGAAAATATTGGATTTCTATATATATATATATATATAATATATAATGCATAATATATAATCTAATGTATAGTATCAATATTATATAATATTATGCTTTATAATAATATACCACATTATAATAATATACTATACTAAATTATATAACATTAATTATTTAATTAATAGTAATATAAACCTATATTATGTATGATAAATACGTATTTATGTTATATATATTTCCTCTATCTCTCTATATTTATACCTTTATACATTTAATATGTAAATATATATTTTTTGGTTTTTAGCTTGTTCCAGCTTGAACCCAGCTCCCTCCATTGTCCTTCCACCATCCTTCCTCCAGTCCCACCGTCAAGTTCCCTTCCTCCCATTTCCTCCTCTCCTTCTTCTCAGAGAATGGGAGGGCCCCCATGGGCACCCACCCTAGCACCTCAAGTGTCAGAAGGACTACACTTTTCTTCTCCCACTGAGGCCTGACAAGGAATCCCAGCTAGAAGAAAGGGATCCAAAGGCAGGAACAGAGTCAGAGCCCCTACTCCATTGTTAAAAAATCCTCATCAGTGAGTTACTGATTGCAACGTTAGCAGTTGGCTTGGCTATATATAAGGGCTCCTTTTGGATTAATTAAACATTCATTGTCTATTTTCATTTTATTTTTGTGTTTACTTAATGTTTTAATTAATAATGACCTAATATAAATTAATTTCATATTATAGACTATAAAATATAAGACTACTGAGATATTTTCTGTGACATATATATGTGTGTGTGTCATATATATCATATATATGATAGCCATGCAAGCTTAAATTTTTTACGAAACCTACTTTATTTAGGGTTCTTAAAAACCTTTACCTCCCTTCCAACCCCAACCTTAGGTAGGAGATTAGTAGGGAAATGGGCTGTAGATCTTTTTTATCTACTTCCTGCTAATTAGTGTAAATGGGTGATTAGGAGATTACCAGACTCAGTTGTTAGCAGTCCAGTCCAAAGGCCAAAACCAAGCAGCAACAAGAAGTCAGTGAAAGCTATGAGACTCAGTTGGATTGTCCCAAGAACTTCTCTAGAACATTTTTCTCTGCAAAGTCAAATGTTGAAGCAGTAAGATCAGCGCAGCAATGTTGATCCAAAGAAGCAACGTATCACTGTGTGTAGACCTCTATGTATTGCCTTTCCTCAGAATCCACCCACGGATGTTTTCAGCTGGCCAAAGTCATGACCCTTGCATATGAGAGCTCACAGCAAAACATCACATGCCCTCTCACAAGCCAACCCCCAGTAAAACATCACATGCCCAGTTTGCATCAAAATATCACATGACAAAAGTGAGTCTTCAAGGAAACCAGAAACTTCCACTTCACATTGCCATTATTTTTTTTAAACTTGTATTTTTAATACTAAAATTTTTTAACCTACTCTAGAGCCAGGCACAGTGGTGAACACTCCAAAGACCAGCATTCAGGCAGAAGGATACTAAATTCAAGGCCAGCCTGAGCTACTAGCAAAACCTGTATTAAAAAGAAAAACAAAACTTTGCATTTAGCACTTCATCACTTTGTATACATCACAGTTTCCATCTGTATCATTTTCATACACATTGAAGACACTCTCTGAGCACATAGAATTCTACAGTTCTTACAACATTTTGAGATTTAGCTGGTTGGATTAGAAGTCTGCAATACTTTTTCATTTCTGCACACCCACTTGAAACATGTTATCCCTGCTCCTGCTTCAAAGGTTTTTTTTTTTTTGATCATTGATTATGGTGTAACTTGGTACATTTTATTTTTGTTTATTTTGTTTGGTATTGTCTATTTCTTATGATCTGATAGTTTTAACCAGATGTGGAAAACTATAAGTGAATGTTTTTTTTTCAATGATTTTCTGCCTGCTTCCATTTCTGAAATTCTAACTTTATCCACGTTACATGGTGCGCTATTATCTGTATATCTAAACATTGAAACTGAAGTTGTGTTTTGTTTTTGCTTTTGAGCATTTTTCTTCTCCGTTTTTCAGTTCGTAATGTCTCAGTATCTTGTCCATAAATGTATTAAATTATATATGTATTTGATATTTGTATGTACTTTCAGTTCTCTTATTACTCTATTCATATTTTCATTTAAATCCTTGGATATATGTGCAACAACAATTTTAAACTCACTCATCTTTGTAGTTCCTGTTGTTTTGTTTTTTCCTATTGAGAAGAAAATTCTGAATCTTAACAGGTAAAAGATATTTAATTATTTTATGGGCAATAAAGTATTAAATTGTTGGAAATCAAAGTTATGTTTCATTTTTCTTTGTAAAATGTTGGATGTTTTCTAAGAAAGTATTCAATATTTATGTCAAATGTCTTGATATTGTGAAAACTGATTTAAGTTCTGTTTTTGCTAGATTTTAAAATCTAGCTCTTCCTAGTTCTTACTTTTGGAATATGAGCTTCCTGTGGCCCCTTTTAGTTGTTCTTTCTATTCAACATTCCTCTCATTGACTGAGGAATTCCCAGGTTTGCCCAGACTGGTGAAGCCTGTAGTGACTCTTCCCAAATTAAGCTTTTCCTTTCTGCAGTATTTCTTTCCATTGTGGCTGGCAAAGACTTTTCTCCCTAATACAGTTCCAGTCAGGATATTTTAATCCCTGAGGACCTTGGACTGTGTCTTGGGCACATTTTAGCAAGAACTCAGCTGGGTTGATTTAGCAAAATACTCCAACCTTAATATATAACTAAATTACTCATCCTCTGCCCTGACTGTATCACTGCCTTCGCCTACCTTGAGCCAGGCTCCTGTTGGATTGTCAATTTGACTACATCAGGGGGGAAGATTTAATAATACCAGAAGCAGAACCTCAAGACTTACTCTTCAGGTTTTCTTTATCCCTTCACTAGGAAGTATGTTTCACAACAATAGAGACTAATACATCCAACTTCTAAAATAAATGTCCAATGTACAGCAGATCCTCCGAAATTTTGTATTGGATGAATGGTAACAAAGCCTCCAATCATGGGATAGGTGGACATTCCTGAAACAAATTTCAGTGATCAGAGCTTTGAGGAAATAAGGTCTTAGGTTTTGCACACTGCAGTGAACAAGTCTAGAGGAGTGTAGTTGCCCTGCTTGGTTCAAATGTGTAGCTTCTCCTCTAAAGGCATGGCGTCAGTTTTTCTCTCCATCCCTAGGATTTCCCGTGCTTGGAGTTTCACAGTTATAACACTGCTTCACATCTACAGAGATTTAGCTCCCAGAGCATGCTGAAGCTCTGTTTTGAAATGCAAATGGATGTCTAAACTTAAAAGAAACATTAAACATAGATTTTTTTTTGTAAGTGGCTATGAATCATAGGTTTTTTAGATTGTAAATTTGTAAGCTGTAGGGACTATCAGATAAAAAAGAAATTGAATATTATATTTGGAACAGAACAAAGACCATTACCTACAGATTATAAATAATACACAATCCTTAAAAAGAAAAGTACTGATGATGTCACCATTCACACACACACACACACACACACTGACTCACATACACTTACTCTCACACATACACTCACACATACTATCTCTCACAGACTCACACACACATACTCACGCACACAGAACTAGAGAAAAAGGGATTATTCTAAATCAATCTAATGAAAACATGCCTTCGGTCTTGTACTTTTCACTTTTTTACATCACTGTTTTGGCAAGCAGAGTCTGAAGTTTTCCAATTAGCTTCACCATTGTCAAAATTCATCAGCAAAACTTAATCCTCTAGGCACAGAGTTCAAAACTTTATCTTGAAGACTCTGGGATTAGAGAGAGGCTCCAAGGATGTTCAGACATCCTGCTCAAGTGGTCAGGATTTCAATGCCTTGCAACTCTCTGAGATAGTCAGACCCTGAAAGCCTGTCTCCTCTAAAATTCTCCATTAAGATTAAGAAATGGATCTCTGACATAACTGTCCTTTGGGCTGCATAGCTCCCTCTCTGATGTGAGACACTTCAAATGATTTCAACAGGAGATGGATTGGATTCCAGGGCAGAAAGCAACAGGAAAGTGAGTTCTTGTAATAAATCCAGCTTAAAGATTCTCACATTTGTTTGGGTGCCACGCTTACTTGACACTTAGGCTAGCTTAAGCATCACTGTGGAACTGCATCTGGAAGGGAAGCCCTCCAAGTCAGTGTTTACCGGAAAACTGTTGTGCACTGCATCTATGAGTTCATGGGAAGAGGAGAGAAAGTTTTCTTGACTTGTAAATGGATTTGCTCAAAAGTTAAACCTAACAGCTGTTATATTAAGTGGCAGCCTATTTGTTTTGCTTGTGTAGTACTAGGTACTCAGTATTACGTTTTAGAATTCAAACACAGGCAATGGCCCATAATCTTATAAACATTCAATTTTACCAGCTTTGAATTTTCTTTCAAACTATAACAAAGACTTTCTCTACAAAGGTATTCAGCTTGCCAACAGAACTGCTACTCTAAAAATCTGTCTTAAGACATTCTTAGTTGCAGAAATGTCTAAGTTGGTAAGAATTATTACAAAAGTGTACATCCTTAGTGGATAATTAAAATGTATGGCAGACATGTCATTTATTTCTATTTTAAAAGGACCTGTTTGCTTTAGGCTATAAAATAAATGTTTCAAAATAGTTAAAATGTATTTATTTTCAAAAACATCATTGTTAGGTTTCAAACCTGAAACAAAAGGTTAGGGTGCCCATTTAATCTATCAAAGTGGACCTGGCTACCATGTTCTCCCTGAATCTGTCAGTCTCTACCTGGTACAAGGTTCTACTGGCTGGCATACCTTGTTCCGGAATTTAAACTTTTCTAGCTTAGGGGATGGATGCCTTTCTTCCAGAGGCTCTTTCTTATATAACCCAGCCATTTTGGTTACTGTTCTTTTTGGGCAGTCCTGGCTGACATGCCTGGTTTTTCTCTCTCCCTTCTCAATTTTCCTCCTTTCTTCTCCTCATATGGCTCAAGGTCATGTCTACTCTGGACTCTCCCAGATGTTTCTGCATCTGACTACACTTTAACATGTATCTACAATAAACTTGCTCGTACACCATACCTAGTTGCAGTCATGTCCCTTTTCCTTCCTTCCTTCTTTTTTTCCTCTCTCTCTCTATCTTTACCTTTCTTTCTTTCTTTCTTTCTTTCTTTCTTTCTTTCTTTCTTTCTTTTCTTCATTCTTTTCTTCTTATGCTCCTGGTGCTGAATACAGGGAATGGTATAAATAAGTTCCCTCCCAAGAAACTTAGCCACGGTAAATTAAGCTGCTGATCTTACTCCCCTAAGGTACGTACTGTCTGTTTCTGCTGGCTTCTGCTATGCACAAATTTTATTCCAATTACAGAGTATTATTCTTCAGCTATTGCTTCTCTTCACCTCATTTCTTATCATTGGTCTCACATCTCTCTGTGAAATCCCCATGAATATCTGTCTTTTCTCTTGTTCTTTCCCCTCTCCTTCTCTACTGCTTAACCATCACCCAACCTCCATGTTGTGTTTGCTGTTACTACAAAAGCCACTCTGGTGTGCCAGAAAACTCCTCTTGTCCCCAGTGTACTCCAATCACTAGGACAAGGGAAACATTTTGTGGGCATCCCTGGCAAAGGGCCAGTAGGGCTCATGGCCTGGGGCAGCTTCCACTGACATGACCAACATAGATTAAAGTTGGATTTCAACAACAACAGAAAGACTACAAACTCATGGAATCTGAACAACTTCCTACTCAGTGACCACTGGGTCAAGGAAGAAATAAAGAAATTAAAGACTTTCTAGAATTCAATGAATATGAATGTACAACATACCCAAACATATGGAATACAAATGAAGGCAGTGCTAAGAGGAAAGTTTATAACACTAAGTGCTTTTATAAAGAAATTAGTAAGCTCTCATAATGGCCACATAACAGCACACCTGAAAACTATAGAACAAAATAAAAGCAAACATTCCCAAAAGGAGTAAACAGCTGGAAACAATCAAACTCAGGGCTGACTTCAATAAATTAGAACAAAGAGAAAAATAAAAAAAATCAACAAAAACCAAGAGCTATGTTGAGAAAAGGAACATAGACAACACTTTCTCAAACAACATGAAAAACACTTAGCCAAACTAAAAGGCAGAGAGACAGTTTCCAAATTAACAAAATCAGAACTGAAAAGGGAAATATAACTACAGACACTGAAGAAATCCAAAGAATCTTAGATCTTATTTCAAAAACCTGTTTCAATTTCCACAAAATTAGAAAATCTTAAAGAAATACATGATTTTCTTAATAGATACCACTTATCAAAGTTAAATCATTATCAGGTGAACAATTTAAATAGTCCTATCATGACTAAGAAAATAGAAGCTGTCATTAAAAGTTTCCCAACCAAAACAAAAGACCAGGGTCAGATGGTTTTACTGCAGAATTATACCACACTTTCAAAGAAGAGCGAATACCAACATTCCTCAAATTGTTCCACAAAATACAAACATAAGGAACACTGCCAAATTTATATGCTGAGGCCACGGTCACTCTGATACCTGAACCACAAAAAGACTCAACAAAGAAAGGGAAGTTCAGACCAATCTCCCTTATGAGTATTGATGCAAAAATATTCAATAAAATACTCCCAAATAAATTCCAGGAGCATATCAAAAACATCATCCACCATGATCCAGTAGGCTTCATACCAGAGAAGCAGATGACTCAATATATGAAAACCTACCATATAATCAAACTGAAAGGAAAAAACCCCACATGATCATCTCATTACATGCTGAAAAGGCCTTTAACAAAATCTTAACACCCCTTTATGATAAAAGTCTTGGAGAGATCAGGGATACAATGCACATACCTAAAAACAGTACTGGTAAAATATAGAATATTTATAGCCAATATCAAATTAAATGAAGAGGAACTTAAAGCGATTACATTAAAATCAGGCACAAGAAAATGTTGTCCACTCTCTTCTTTCCTATTCAAAATAGACTTGAAATTTTAGCTGGAATAATCAGACAACTGAAGGAGATAAAGGGGATATAAATTGAAAAGGAAGAAGTCAAAGCATCGCTTTTTGCAGATGATATGATAGTATACATAAGAGAACCCAAAAATTTTACAGGGGAACTTTTAAAGCCAGTAACCACCTTTAGCAAAATGGTTGGATGCAAATTTTAAAAAACCAGCAATCCTATATAAATGGCAATCTTATATAAAAATAATAAATGGGATGAGTAATAATTTAGAGAAGCAATACCCACAAATAATAAAAAAATATTTTGGTATAACTTTAACCAAGCAAGTGAAAGACCTGTATGGCAAGGACTTCCAAGTCTTTGAAGAAAGAATCTGAGGAAGATATCAGAAGATGGAAAGCTCTTCCATGCTCATGGATTGGTAAGATTAACATGACCATCTTACCCAAAACAATCTACAAATTCAATACAATTCCCATAAAAACTGTAAAAAGAACACAGTTTACAGGCCTTAATAGAACAATACTCAACTTCATATGGAAAGACAAAGAGAAATAAAAAGAGCAAAAAATAAAACAAAGGAAAACAAAACAAAAAACCAAAAACAGGAGAGCAAAACCAATTCTGTACAATAAAAGAACTTCTGGAGGTGTCACTATCACTGATTTCAAGCTGTATAACAGAGTGATTAAAAAAACTGCATGGTATTGGCATAAAAACACACATGTTTGTCAACGGAATTGAATTAGAGAACCAGAAGTAAATCCACAAAACTATGGATGCTTGAATTTTGACAAAGAAGCCAAAACTATACCGTGAAAAGCATCTTCAACAAGTGCTGCTGGTCTAACTGGATATCTGCACATAAAAGAATGTAAACATATCTATCACACCTCACAAAACTCAAGGTCCAAGTGGATCAAAGACATCAACATAAAACCGGATACACTAAATCTGATAGCAGAGAAAGTAGGGAATAACCTTGAACACATTGACAAGAGTCAACTTCCTAATAGAACCCCAATAACACAGGCACTAAGATCAGCAATTAAAAAATGGAACCACATGAAACTGAAAAATATCTGTACGGCAAAGAACACCTTCAAAATGACAAAACGGAAGCCTACAGAATGAGAAAAGATCTTTACCGACCATACATCCAACAGAGGACTGATACCCAAAATATATAAAGACCTCAAGAAACTGGGCATCAACAAACCAAATAATCCAGTCTAGAAATGGGATATAGATATAAAGAGAAAATTCTCAACAGAGTAATCTCTAATGGCTGAGAACCACTCAAAGAAATGTTCAACACCCTTAGCCATCAGGAAAATACAAATCAAAATGGCTCTGAGATTCCATCTCACACTTGTCAGAATGGCCAAGTTAAAATTTCTTTCTTTTTTTTTTTTGTTGCACAGTGATTGCACTTTTATTTTATCTAACATTGTAGAAGGGTTCCATTTCTTTTTTTTTAATTTATTTATTTTTATATCAATCACAGGTTAGGTACTTTGCATCCCAGGCATAGCCCCCTCCCTCATTCCTTTCCACCCTCCCCATCCCTCCCTCATCTCCTCCCCGCCCCCTCCAAGTCCACCAACTGGGGGAGGACCTCCTCCCCTTCCATCCAACCCCAGCTCATCTTGTCTCCTCAGGGCTGGCTGCAATGTCCTCCCCTGGGATCTAGCCTGTCTGTCACTCCCCGGCTTGTATGGGGGAGGGTCAAAGAGTCAGCCATCAAGATCATGACTGAAACAGTCCCTGTTT